>DWPT01007107.1:0-11007 GCA_018251895.1 Agathymus mariae mariae | reverse complement strand
TGTCGCCTCTTACGACACCCTGTTCTGCCAGCATGGGATTGGAGGGAATATTCTAGGCCGCCCCAATGCGGTCAGAAATTTAATTTGATTTCAAAATTCAAAAATTGGTATCGAAACGTCTCGATTCTTTCTGCACAGAAAGAACAAACTACATTAAAATCATAATCAATCTAAATTCAGTAATATAAATAAATTGAACACTTGATTTTTCTATTTTTATTACTGTTATTTTAATAATTATTATATTTTATTAAGTTATGTTAAGTAATACTTATGTTTTTTTTATTTTATTTTTTGATAAAGCAAACTAAAATGCATTTTATTTCTAATATGTTTTATATATATGTTTCAACATTAAATGATACAGAGTAATTTAATGTGCTTTAATGGTTTACTGGTTGGCAATGGCTGTTTTGTTTGAAGAGTTTTAAATTAAATTTCCGGCTGAAGCTTAAGTAGAGGTCAATGTCACAGATAGAATGTATGCCTGAAGAGTGTGAATAAAAATACTTTATATGTAAATAGCCGTCAAACAAATTCGTCTAAGTGTACCGTCGTACATCTGATGGTAAGTGATCATCACTTCCTCGAACAGGTATTCGTTTATTTTTACACATAATTACGTAAGAACTGATAATCTAGCTCGTGTATTAAAATGTCGAATCATGCACGCAACATTATAAAATTATTTGTGTATTTACTAAAAATAATTAGTATAAAATTTGGTGATGGAAAACCAAATGACGAAATCTTCACTCCCGATTCTCTTTACCGTTTTCAAACTGAAGACCGCTATTACCTGCTTTTTCGAATAAAATAATTTTATCAGCGCCGAGTAACGGAATGAGTGACATGCCTCGTGTATGCCATGCCTTTTATACTGAATATTGACATAGGACGATATAGGTTTGGTGTGATCACAGGGTGTTGTTGTATTTGTTGTGACAGAGCTGACGATAAAACGGCAGGGCCTAAGAGTATTTGCACGACTCGACATTTCCACGGCTTTGACATAGCTCTGTAATATTTCGACACAAACTGCACATTTTAATACGTTTAATGGAACGATAAATATTTATTGTGGCGCTACGATGTTACCTACTTTTTAAACTTTTTTTATTTTGAACTTCTTTAGTTTGGTGGATAAAATGCTGTAGAATAGATAGATATACATATAATAGATTTATTTTCAATGTAATTAGAAATGTGGTATTTGTTGATACCCTCCGATGTGTTATATTACAGGAATATTTGCACAAAAATTATAAATATGAAAATTTTCACTGGAATCAAAAAGTATATCCTCGATAAATGAACAGTACAGAATCGTATATTATTTTTATATATCGAGAATCGTATATATATACCAGTCTGCATCGAACTTCACTACAACGTTTATATGTCTGGTATTTTAAATAATGTTTATAGCTACAATATCGTGTCATATGTTTGCTACAAAAATAAAAATAAATCATGCTTACTAAGTAGAAGAGTCGTAAACTCGATCATAAAATCAAACCCTGGTAAATATAATCTGATAAAAACAAATGAACTAATTAAAATAACATAAAACGAATTCAAGAATTCCTACACGTTCGGTGGATCGATGAATTCTCACAGAGTCGAACATTTAATAATACGAATGGTTATAATGCGAATCAAACGATTTATTTTCCATGTAACCACGTCACGTACGATCTAAATGATCGGTCAGTGGTCCGAAAATATACGGAGATAGGTCCTATTAGCCTACGATCGTTCGAATCGGATCATTCAATATAAATCGTATGAAATCGATTCGTATCGAACATAAACACTACAATCAAGTAGTGAGCCGCAGCTGTTAGAAGGCGATTGGCGTCATCCACTAAAATAATATGACAAAGCCGTTTTTGGATGGTCTGCGCGTACTTTGTACCCGTTGATGTAGTTATATATATATATATATAATATTGTAGAGTTAGCAATAAAAGTTTCTGTGATAAAACATTTCTTTCTGAAGATAAATTTGAATAATTATTTTATGTCTCTTTAAGCAATGAGTGAAACATATTTTCATGTACAATATACATAATTAATATATGAACGTAAAATTGAATGAATGTATTTAAATCACAATACACACTTTATTTCTATTTCAAATTAACTGACGGCATGCCGAAGAAATTCTAATAAGTTGTAATAACGTTTTGGTGTGGATATAATTCGTAAAAATAGCGATTATGTTTTTCGAACCGATGCGAGATTTGGTTACTAGTTATGATGATAATACATGATTTACTAGGCAAGCCCTTTGTATCTCCCAGGAGACGCTAGGAGTCGCCGCAGTCTACTGATAAATCTAATTTGAACGTGACTTGCTGTCGCTACGCCACGCCGGGGATCAACGACAGACATCGTAAGTGGTTACTCATGCTTTCAGAGCCTATAATTTGACAATATTTTGTGTCATTTGGGGATTATTATTACTTATGTCATTACACGACTGTGGATACAGCGCTAATACAAGAACTCGAACCGTGGGGGCGATTAAGGGCGAAATAACTACAGGTTCCCCTAATTCAATATTAAAAGCATCCTACGACGTGATCGGCAACTAATAATAGTCTAATTTGAGGAAATGTCCCTGAGAAAACGTTGGAATGTCATCTTGTTTATTGCTTTTTGTTAGTTTTTACGTTCAGGTTAGATGAAATGGACAATTTTGTAATTTTAGAGTTTATCTTCGAGTTTGGGATGAGTGTCCAATGATTGTAACGACTAATATTGTGTTCGTTTAGAACATTTTATGTAGATTTTTAAATATATATTTGGTATATGGGACCGTAGTGAACAAACGTATATCAATTTTTTTGTAGCTAATTTGCACAATGTTTAATTCAAGCAGTATTCTAACTTCGATTTTAAATTAATTCGACCGCGAAATATAAAAAAAAAATCTATTACACTAAGAGCAGTTATCAAGTGAATTCATAATTTCCTTTTTGGCCGCTAACACGTCTACCATCTACTTTCTACCATATATCCACCCTTCGTTTGCCAGCACCTACATAAAAAAATATCTTCAAAGCCGCTCGATTCAACACAGTTTTTATGCTAATACTAGTTTGGTAACAGCGACTTCGCGGTAAGAAAAACATGGTTAGTAACAACCTATTCATATAAATAAAATAGTGTAAAGAATTTTAAATGCCTGTAAAAAGAAACGATAATTAAAAACAAATATACTGTTTTATCATCGTCAGTGATTTGAACGTTTTCTTAAAAATATAACAGAACACCAAGTGAAATCAATGTATTGCTATCGACCGAAGTGGTTTAACATTAAAAACTGAATGTTCCATCATATTACAAACAGATACACATCGACGAATACACGCCAGAAATACAGGTGAAACTTAATATCAAGAATTAACTAATCTTTTCCAACCTAAATTACTACCGTAACATTGTGGATGCGGAGGTCGAAATTCATATTAAGCTGGTCTGTATTCCTGTGATGTTCGCGTATTTGTGAGGGAGGATCGTTATACGCAGCAGCTACATTGCTGCAGTAGCAGTACTCAGGGCGTCGCTGTCCCTACCCATGCATACTAATGTATTACGTAATCATTTTAAGTAGTTTTATAATGTATTTATCACCTCGCTCCCTACTACATAATTATTACCACCTGATTTTACTTTTATTTTTTTCAGTAATACGATATAATAGCAGCGGAAGGAAATATTGTACAGTGCAGTGTTGATAGTGGCTATTGCAATCATTATCTTTACTTAAAGTTATAAATAACACTGTAATATTTTTAATTATAAGGGTCCGGTCCCTCTATCGATTATCTCCGTATGGATATGTGTCTTATTATGTCTTAGACATCGTTACGGAAAGCGTAGTGATGTCAATTTCGTACGCGTCAAAAGTGACGAAGTTGACATAAGTAGTCAATTCGTCACTTATGTCATTTACATATGAGTACATCATGAAATTTCTGTTCAGATATTCTTGTATTTTATTAACTCTAAACCAGTTTAGGCATTTTGCCATATATGCCTTGTAGCATAGTACCTTGTATAAATATATCATTTTAAAATCAACCACTTAACGAACCACAAAATACATAGCATATTTTTATACTGTTTAGATTCGATTTGTTTTTAAATAAACACTAACATTTTATGTGTACCTAAATTTCAATGTTCTACAACTCTTAGTTCAGCGATAATTTGGTATCGAGGTTATTATTTTCACCTAGTTGTACGACGGCTTCTTGTGCGACGAAATGCCTCTAATTTAATCCGTATTGTAGATATTTATCTAAATTGATCGTTAGGTATGTACGGTGCCTGCACCGTCGGCCATCTTGCAGCGTTAGGGCGCAGTGAGCGTAGGGCGTCGAGATCCCAGCCCATGCATACTAAAGCGGTACGTAATAAGTAGCCTGATTCCGTGTTTATCCCCCTCGCTGCCTCCTGGATAGCATTTCGATAAACTCTAGCCTGCGCCAGATCATTTTCAAACTCATAATGATACACTACAGAGCTACTGGGCATTACATTGTTGAACTTATAAGCGAATAAACAGCGCGTATACTGAATTATTAATTTTATATTGAGCGGTGATCTGTAATTATGGAGAATATAACCTCAAATGTTTATTAAGATTAGCCATCTTTTTAATTCATAATTGTCCTACGATTTAGCTTCAGATTTATCTCGGAATGAAAGATTAGAACCATAACCCATTACGCATACCATGAGCGGATTCCTAAACTTTGCGTACGCGTTTTGAAAATATAATTATAAAATTATTAGGTTAGTTATACCTAGGCCTTTCGATTTGTTCTTCATCGAAGCGTATACCAGATAATTTAAAATTAAGCCAAAATCATGTACGTATTTAAATCGATCATTGCTTCAATCCTCCCAAACCTGGACAATGACCAGGACAACGAGACGCGCAAGAGACCTGGTTATCACGGCTATAGCTGATTTATATGGGATAAAACGTTTGTTGTTAAATAATAAATAATTAACAGTTTAAGTGTATTCTCAGGCTGAGTACTTTTTGTTCTACCCATCTACCTATGTAATTATTTGCTTGTGAGATAATAAATGAGAGGATTTAATTACCTCGTAATTACTTATATTGCAAGTATATGTGTTGCAAAAACAATAGTCATGTTCACATGATATAATCGACCCTATTGATTTGATCTTATCGCGCCACGAGATACTCGTACCACTACTGAGCGGGCCAGATACGGGCTTACGATAATTAACGTTGCTCTTGTCAGTGTTATCCAAATTTAGTTATATACTAAGATCTATCGACCGTCGACTGTGCTAGGTCTCTCCGTAGTTTAGGATTGTAATTTTAGAATCTCGCTGTTCAAAATCACAGCTGGGTCACTGCTCGATCGATATAATGGTGATTATAATATATAAATTTGTACAGTTGGTTAAGCTTATACGAACCTTATTAGTACTGTAGTTACTTTGTTTATTAATCAGGAAAAGTAGTCCGCCTTGTATGAGAATCTCATGGCGCGAGAAATTGTGAAATATTAAAAAATTCAAGTTATGATTATCTTACTCAAGTTAGTCAAATCTTAATTATTGTGTTCAGCGTGGCACTGCTGCGACTATTGGAGATTTAATAACGCTGTTACGTCGCTAATTAAATCAAATTAGTTTGGTAGATTGATTGATCAGGCGACACAAAAACAAGATGACGTGACGTGTCTCTAGATCGATGTAAGGCTATGTACAACAATATTTATTTATCGGCTATATTAAGAAAAAAGTAACGTTTCAATTTGATGTTCAATGTTTGGAAATTTTATACATAGTTTTCACGAGTTTAACTCCGTGATAGATAGATGACTATGGTGCGTATGCGTATCTTCATGAAATATTTTGTTTCAGTACGAACTGTAATAAAGAAATCGTTTTCGTTAACAATTATAGGGCTTGCAACACATTTTCAGTATTTAGTAGAAATACTTTTGTGGCGGTGTTCATGAAAAACTTTAATAACTACGTAAAATTAATCATCTATTTATTAATTTCATATCAATATGAATTAATATTCATAAATTATAAATTTACTAATGTAGGTGTTTATTTACTTGCACGTAAACAGTTTCGTAGTTATATGTATATGATTTGTAAAACAAAATAAATATGACCGCTGAAGTTACAAAACGTGCATATTATCTTTTTTAGTACGAGAAGATTTAATGTGGGTTCGATACGGAATTAAATTTTATTGTTGTGGTTGTGTTGCGCTATTAAATTATTAATAGCATTATAAATGGCGGTGTATTGTCATAGAAGAGAGATAATGAGGCGGTTTTTGTCATCTGTCCCCTGCCGACACCGGCCATTGCACGTCGGCAGCCACGCACCGTCATCTCGTGAAGCCAATCATGAATTAGTGTTTTTAGGCTCAATTTCAACAAATTACAGTCTTTGAATTGAAAACTTTTATTAGGTAATAACTGCAAATCCTTCGTTCTTCATTCATCATTCATCATTCGTTCTTTATATATTCGTGGTCCACGATAATAATAATATAGTTAAGGAATAACATTTAAATTAGGTTAAATGTCTTTGTTCTAAAATTATTATCGCGAATAAATGCTCAGCCAATATATGTAAGCCCGTTTGCATATCATATACGAAACAGGCAACGTTAAGCATGTTGGATTCTTGTGACGTTAGATCACTATTAGTGGTAGGTATACGTATCTATACATGTAACAAAATCTAACGAATCTCTTTCTGTACATGAGCGATATATGAAACAAAATATAATTAGGGGTCTTTATTAACGAAATATAACCCAAAACAACAGTGGTTAGAATGTTTGTCTGTGCATTTGTTTGCGTTATCTGAGAAACGGCTTAACCGAATTCGTTCTGGTTTTCACTAATGTATTGCAGTAAGCACTTAACACTACATACTTAAAGATTTTCATTGTAATCTGTCCGTAAATAAAAAAGTTTTAAATTAATTTTAAAATATGTAGGTACTACTTTTTATCGTAAAGGCGTAGTTTCCCCGAAGCGAATCGAGCGCAGTTTGCTACTGTATAATATATGTATAATCTTACATAATTTGACATGAAAGTATTAAGGTATAGTTTAAGTGTGTAAATATACAAAAATCATTGTGTATCGGAAGGCATACCGTCCGTCCATAAACATCGTTGAAAATTGATCCTTGCTCAGTAGTAAATATCAACTTATTACAAATTTATCTACAATTAAATGAAGTTCCATGACCTATATGCATGTGGAACATGAACTTTTAGTCGCGGTTACCCATGTGTTATATAAAAGCGAACAACAATTTTGTTATGTTGGTGAACCACATTCATATCGATAATATGTACACAAGTTGTGGGTGGTGAGCGGCCATCGAAGCACGCATTAAATGTTCCGAAGTGCAGAGGCAACCTTGCGTAAAAAGCACTAAGTCGAGAGCCAAGAGCCGAGAGCCGAGAACTCGGCGCTACTTAATCCAGATAATGAGACCGTCATCGTTAACAGCAGTAACTCTAATTAACGTAAAAAGGCACGTTTACTCTAACCGCCGCGTTATCGCTCACATCTCGCCACTTATAATGACTTTTGTTCATTATTTTGTTGCGGGATCTACGTGTCGGTACCGTTTCCGGTCCCGCGGTGCTACTAAACACCAATTTTATGGTTACGTGGCTATTTGGTTTCATATGTGAGCTCTTCTGGGTTTCTAAGCCCATTCGAGGGATCGGATTAATTAATTTTACTCGAGAAACTGTTGTTTATGTTTGATAAAATCTCGGCGTATACGAATCGTGATTCATACACGAGTTTTAATTATGCTAATTATCTGTTATTATAATTTTAATGAATCCATAAACTTTCCCATGTTTTGAGGTGAGTATAAGCAACTTGCGGTTAATCCGTTAAGCAATTCTCCGAATCTGTACATGGATCATTTTAAGAAACATATTGTTTGTTAATTTGTTTTTAAATTCGAGTTTTAATTTAGGTACGTTCGACTCTCACATGTGTAAGTCATGATATTGACCGAACTATTATATAAAAGTACAATAGCGTTAACTATTGCCCGTTTCGTAGACACAAATAAATAAGGAATTTAAAATACAGTAAGTAGACTAAATGAAAGTAATTACTACGGTCTACGGAGTAGGTATGCACATTACACTGGCTGCCATTATATTTTCACGGTTGAAGACTTTCGATTGCCCAACATTCCCAACACAGCTTTCCGATGTAACGTTCTTGGTGATATATTTTATTGTTAACACTATCGGTGTTTATTTGTAGCCAATATCCAATCTTCAGCATCTTGTTAATCATCTTTCACGTGACAAATGTTAAAGGTTGACAACGCTCGCACCCGATGGTACGAGTCAGTGGTAATGAAGTATAAGATGTTCCACACACTAACTTATAAAAGCCTAAAGTACCAAAGTCTTCGGATGATTCGTTTTTAAGTGAGTACAAAATAAACAGGTTTATTAAAAATAATCAACATTTAAAATTTTGGAGCTGTACATTTGTAGAATAACTGTAGGAGACATGACCTGTTGTTTTACACAAAATGGATTAATTCGTTTTAATTTAACGTTAAACGCAGCTTCTGATAGTTCAAAAACTTTTATTCAAAAAACCTAACTTACAGGTCTCCAAAATATTAAAATATTGTTAAAATAAAGGTAAGCAGTCTGGAGGACTGGGAATATAAGAAATAGATGGAAATATTGGTGATTACGTACCTCACTGCATAAGTGATAATATTCCGCTTAGCGAGAAATCGCCTTTCATATAACGATGCATACATTCATGATAAAATTAACAAAACGTTAAAGCACCGAACTATACTAACATTAACACTAAGATGATATTTAATGAATATATAACATAGAATAACAAATGAAATATGTGCGAAACACTAAGCCGTTTATTTACTTCATCAATATCGTATTAGAAATGAGTTATTCTTATTAGAATTTTCTGAATCTTAGAGATATTATTATTTCCATCCAAGCATGTAACCAATAACCGCAGCTCGCTCCGCCCTCGTTATGCAAATAAAGGTAATATCTTAGTATTTCGCCCGCTCATTACAGTTCATGCGTTTACAACGGTGTATTTATCATTCCATGTTCACGAGCAATCAAATCTGATGCAAGTAGACTCAACCATTCCATTCTGTTTCATTCCCCCGTATTATCCAATTGCTATGTATGCGTTGCTCCGAGTTCTTCAAACGCAATGAATTTATCAACGAACATCGCACGTATTAGCAAACAAACCATCCGAAGAAATAACCTGTCGTTATGTTTTTAACGTACCTACTGCGATAAGAGTTGCAAGAAACAACGCATGAGTTCGTGCATAGATAATACTACCTTTGTATTGCGTAGATAAATATATATCATCTGACCCAATCTATGATGGATTTTTTTGAAGAGATTGGAACAATATTCGTTACTCGATAATGTTCTACGATGCCCTTGTAACTGAGCATTTATTGATCGGAAATTTTTTCCCCTTAAGTGGGAGTCACTTATTATTTTTAGATATGAAAAACAAAGTAGAGAATTATGATTTTTATTTTTTTAAGTATTGTTTTAACTCTGTGGGCACGGGATTCTTCTTATGCAGTAATGAGCAGAAGTCGAAGGCGATAGGTTCTCACTTAACAGTTTAGTTGTAGTTGTAGTGAGTAGTAGTAGAATTGCTAGAAGTGCTGGAGGAAGGGGTGGAAGTGGACAGTTGTGAATTCAAATGTCGGAAGTACTAAAGACGGACTTCCAACTATTGCAAATTTTACTTATCTTTTTATAAAATACCTAAATACTTTATGTGTACGACACAGAGACATAACATAAAAACTTACAAAACATATACAAACATTATGGAATAATTATCAATCGTTGCAATGACGTAACTCATCGTCTATTAGCTTAGATAGTTTCCGATGCCGCAATAAGATAGCGCTGTTAGCTTGCTCGTCTCATGACAAGAAAATCTGATTATAAACCAGTACACTAGTACACGCCAACTCTCGCTCGCACGCGCACTTCTTTCTTTTTACTTTTTCTTCTTATTAGACAGTGTGCTTACACAACGATCAAAATTGTTTAGTGCGCACCCACGGTTGCATCACTGTAATCTAGGTGGAACAAAGAGAGGAGCTATTAAATAAGTATTTGTTAAGCTGACTGAAAACAAAAACGCTCGCTTAGTTGATGTGCGCTACCCGCTTCCTGATAATGAGTAATTATTGCAATTAAGGTACCGTCAGCACGTTACTAACATTTATAATAAGAGGATCAATACCGGTTCCATAAAGAATACTGAACATACATACTGAAATAATTCAAAATAGCTGCAGTTACAAAACCAACATTAATAAAACAATGACAATTACAACAATAACATTTAATTAAAACTCTCTTATAAATTTAAAGGTAGTCTCTTTGCTAACAAAGTCCACAATCTGTCTATGTGAGGTAAGAAACAAGGAAAGACAGAAATATATAAATTGCAATTATCACTACATTGCAACATAACAAACAGAAATAGAAGTTTGAAATTGTATTTGGCTATTGATATTTACTTCAATAATATTTATTATAAAGATTTCGTAGTGATTTTCTACAGACAATATTCACACATTACCTTCGTTCTTATAAGCAGAGCTTCGAAAATGATGCATTTCTTTGTTCGAATTGTGTTTTTAGTACAATGGTTTACTTAACATCATAAATGATACGAGAATCTGTGTTTAAAAGTTAAGCGGTACTGATAGTACAATCGTAACAATTGCTTTAGAAGTAGGTTATTCGTCCAGTAAAGAATCTACTATAAACTATTTTCGGTGATAGCACATGAAAATGGTCGGCCGAACGTATTTAAATTTATATTGAGCCGTTATATAAACCAGGGATGTTATGGAGCTCCGTAACCGTAACCGAAACTATCGGATATC
>DWPT01007106.1:0-11009 GCA_018251895.1 Agathymus mariae mariae | reverse complement strand
TTTTCAACGTTGTATATTTTTATATTTGTTACCTCAGAACTCTGACAGTTATTAATTGATTATTAAAATTATCTTATTTTAATAATACAGTTTTGGTCTCATTTAAATATGAAGAAAAATAATACACCTAAGGGTGAAAAATAGGAGATGAAACCAAGAAATTCACTTTGTTCAAATTGAAGTCGTTAATTTTGTGTCAAAATATTTACTTGTTGTTTATCAACTAATCAGAACAGTAAGTAATAGTTGTAACCACGTTTGGGTTGGAATATTATTTGTATATATATCTACATGATTATTAAAAATGCACAATCACGTGTTTTCACTACATACCAATTTTCGGTAAGATCGGTCAAGCAGTTTTATATAGAAAATCTCAACAGATATATATAGTAGAATATATAGACATAAAAAAATATTACTTAGTATTCCAACTTTAATATATTTCATTTAATTAATTCTGCTATCGTTAGAGACAATATTATACGACTCGTTCAAATGTTAAATGTTAACTATTATACATATTAGTGCATAACATGAGAACATTAGTTAAGAGAACAAGACTCTTGAAAGTTGATTTTGCATGAGACTACACTAAACTGTTAATGGTTAGTAATTAACCCCAGTAGTGTAGTTATTTTGATCCAATATCTAGAAAATTACTATTTTCTTAGGAATCGTGCGTGTCGTACAGTTCTGACGTTACAACATAGTTGTAAACCATTTTAAACGCAGCTTGAAAGCACTTCTAAGTTTAGTAAATGGAAGACCTTAACCTAGCAGCTTAGTATTGATTGCCATAAGGGGTCAACTGATAATAGTGAGTTTCGGATACTAATTTTTCTCAGTCTGATACTTTTAAACAATGCCGAAACTGTTATATTTGGGATTATATCATAGATTATATAAGAAAAACTACATATGTACAATACAATGTATAAACAAACATGTATAAAGTAGTTATTTCTTTGTCCTGTATCATAGTACTTTTTTATCAAAATATTTTTATATAAAAGCTATATCAGCTTGTCGGAAGGTGGTAAAAAAGTTTTATTTTTAATTTGATCAAACCCAAAGAAGTGCAACTTACAATAGATATTATCTTGACCACATTGACAATATTTAACGACGATGATGGCACTTCATCAATTAAAAGCAGTTCTTGTGATGGTAATGAGAAAGATGGCGATAAAAAATTAATTTAGTCACGACATTGAAATATAGCTTGTAGCGTATACATATTTACATACTATTTTTAATTAGCCAAAGTTAAGAATTTATTTACATAAAATAATATGGAAAGCAAATTGTACTTCGTGCGTTATCGTATTGTACTCGTACTTCTGTGACGGCTTCATTACCATAATATCAACTTAAATTTATATCAAGGAAGTTTCGTTCGCTATTATATTCAAATACCGAATGAGTGGCTAGTCACTTTTGCCTACTATTTATACTTCCAACGTTTCCAGAATTTTCTAGCACTCGACTACATTTTTTGGGCCAATAAGAAACTTACACTTGTTTACAATGTGAAATAAAATATTTATAGAATTTATTGTTTCTGTCTGATTTTACTGATTGTGTTATTAAAATTCTTTCGTTACAATTTCACGTTTCTTGCACACCGCCAGTTAAATGCGAATGGGATGTGACGATAAGGCCTTGATCTAGTTAAAAACAACTAGAACTAATGAATGCATGCATTTTATCTGATTCATCTGTCTCCAAACAAAATGTGTCGCGTCTCACGCCGGCATGTAGGTCGCTGCAGCCGAGATGGAGAGCACTTTAGTATGCTTCCAAGTGTAGTTAGTTTAAAACCGTAGCCTACTTAGCAATTGAGCATTCCCGGTACATTTATTAGTACTTTCAAGTCAACTTATACTGGTAATTGAAGCAATTATTTTTACTTTTCAAGGCAATTTAAAACGTTACAATATGTATGACAAAATATTCTCAGGTTCTGTTGGACGATATCCAAGGTCGAGTGAAAATCTCGTCTCGATAGTTATGGTTGCTTATAATTACGTTTGATATATATATACATTTCTGATAATAGGAGGAATATATAACAAATGGAATAAAGCGGTAAAGAATAGATGTTTAAATATTAAATGTAGACGGGTCTAGTTAAGCGAGTTGTCGGCATAACTCAAATCGATACAATTGTAATCGTTCGTAATCGTACGAGTATTTATTATGTTAAATTACGGTTAGAGTTAAGTTATAAGAAATCGTAACTTATAATAGATGATGAGAATTTTCATTGCCTGCCTCACGATAGGTGCATTGAATGCCAGCTAGCGATGTAAAACTGGTACCGTGTGCTCTCATATCGGTTAGAACGCTCCCGAGTCTGGATATAATCATCTTAGAGTTATTAATCAGAGTGATTCCCATCAACTTTCGAAATCGCAATGGCCACTCGATGGGATCGTACCGTAGTGGAGAGATACCCTTCCGAACACTGAAGAGGTAACTGGTAATTGATATGTATCGCGGAGAGCCGAGACTGAGCACTCGCTAAATATAGTATGAGATTTATTGTGGATGTAATGTATTCGTTCATTTGATTTGTACAATCTGAACGCAAGTGGCACTCGATCGTTTCAGACCACATGATGTCGGAGTTGCTTCGAGAGATTATTTTCGAAATCCTCATTTCAATGTTAATTTAACTTGTTTGGGCTAATTATAATTTTCGTTTTAAATACGATAGCATTTGATTTTTAATAGTAAGAAAATGTTTTTATTTATAATATTTTCCAAAACTACCTAATTTCATGTAATAATCCACACTGAAACGTTTAATATTGCTAGTTAGTGTAAAAATCACAAGACGGACCTTACAACACGTCTTGTGAACACCGTCACTATTTTTAATGGCCGATTACATCAGCGCCCAACTTATGTTATTAGTCAATTTTTAATACGCTTAAAAATGCACTCACGCTTGTACAAACGACTAGGTATACGTCAAGAGCGAAATTATAAATCAATATGTTCAGAGTGGTTTTTAACTAATCTATAGACAAGCCAGATCGATGTTTTCGTTTTAAAATTTAGGTCGCGTTATCATTGCGCTATATCAGTTAAAAAATTTCAATTTACAGAAGGGTCGTTAACATTATAATAATATTATGATGTGATTACTTAACTTAAGAATATTTAAAACTAGTATTGTTAAGTCTACCTTAGGCTGATGGCACCGCCTTAGTTTAATAGAAGAAAACAATGTTTTAACGATGTAAATGCCTAATGTTTCGCAAGTGTTACACTGGTTTACATGTTAAGCGCTAAAAAAATTAATGTATTAAATTCACATTACCACATGTTAGACAAATACCAACTCATATTTTTATAAATAAGGAAGTGCTTGAACTAGTAAATTCTACCACATTTCTTGGAATTACTAAGACCCATGATTTCTTTTACAATACTTAAACCTTGTCAGGGAAACTTAGCTCTGCTGCCTACACTGTTAAGAAAGTGAGGTTCTTAACGGACATAGAAACAGCGAGATTGGTTTATTTTAGCTACTGTTGTTATGGTCTGTTGTCGTGGGGCTCGGCTGCTGGTATTGGGTCATTTTTTATATAACAGAAAAGAGCAGCACGCGCCATTTACAACCGCAGGCCTAAGGACTCGCTTAGAGATCTCTTTAAAGTCATATATTTATTCTAGCACCATAATATATTTTAAATAATATTAGTACGTTAAAAAAACTGTGATAGTTTTCTTAGTTCACAATATTAATACTAGGAATAAGGCTAAACTGATTGTTCCAAATTTCAGACTACGCAAAACTGGTGGCTCTTTCATAGGCAGATGTGTGAATATTTATAATAAGATTCCATTACCATTGACAGAAATGCCATATTGTAAATTAAGAACTCACGCCAAAAGCATTCTTACGAAGAAAGGTTATTACAAACTAGACGGTTACTTTAAAGGCAAGACTTCTAGGAGGTGAGTTTAATATATAAATATGGGTGCTTTCTGTAACTGCGAGTAACAAAAAATCTCATCGGAAGTTCTTGCCATGCCTTCTTCCGGGGCCATTTACGGTAGGGATTTGTTAAGGCGAAGGCATAGTTTGACGTTCGAAAAGTGATTGTAAATACAAACATCGATTTTTTTTTCAATTTCAATTTGTAACAAATCGTAATAATCGTTTTTATGTATATTATTGGTTTTATATTACATTATGCTCTAGTGCAAGTTAGCGCTTATCTTGTATTACTTTGTAGTATTCGCATTATAAATGATTATTTGTAAGTTACGTACAAGGTAAATTGGCTTGTAATAACGACGACCGTTGCTTTGTTGTTGAAACTTCGTCAATATCGATCATAATAATATAAAAATAACCCAGATGACGTAATTTACTTTGTCACTATGTCAAGGTTCAATCATGTTTACTGATGTGCAATACATTGATATAACAATGTAAATCATTCCCTCTCTAATAAGATCATTTAAAAATAATCTAATTATAATTATGATGAAGTGCTGACAATTCAAACAAAGATACGACGATCATCAAAACATTATATTCCCCATTAGAGATATGTGCGTTATATTTAAGGAACAGAATAATAATATTGACCACCGTAATTCGTCGCATGTTAAGTTATTCAGTGTTTAAAGTAAGGAGTTTTATTGTATCGTTTCTAAAATAATAAGTATCATTAACTATATTAGAAATATAACAGATATTCCGTAGAGAAGATGAGTTTTAATGAGGTCAAACTTGGTATCCACCGGTTAGCTTGTGTCAGCTGAAAACAGTGTCGTGTCGTTGATGTCCTGTGTCCTGGTAATACCTAATAATGCAAAACGAAGTTAAACCAGCTCATCTGGCACTCGTTTCTGTCAAGTGTCAATAATTCCTCCCCACCATTACCACGACCTTTGTTATTGGATCGACATATCGGTAACAACACAAAAATCGTCAGTAAATACCTTTTATAGTTTAAATATGTGTATTCCGCGATGATGTAACTTTAAAATCATAGAATAATAGATATTAATTAGAATACATCGCTATGTAACGTAAATCAGTTAGGGGTTCATGTAAACTTATGTGCTGAAACTAGTTACTCGTAATTCAGAGTCCATTAATACTTCAGTGCGATTACATGACGCTTAATGTAGCGCGGTGAGCGATGGAGACCAACAATTTGACGTAACTCAATGACGATTCGCCAATCGGCGTCCGCTTTTTTCTACAGTACAGTACAGCTCGAACGACGACACGCAACGCTCGTCGCGCCAAAACGTTTGGCGTGGTTCAATTACGAACGACGGAATTAAATTCGATGTGTTAATGAATGTTTGAGTGCCAGTGCCTTTTTTGCGAATGAAGTTTTTGGGATTGTTTACGTTAATTTGAACGTGGAGAGTGTGTGTGTCCTACAAGTAATGTTGAAAATTTTCAACCGATTTCAAACGCTTTATCCGATCCACCTTGACCGTAGCGTTTAATAACAAGTTTCTCGGGAAATATTTCCGATATCTGTATTTACTGTATGATAAGATATAGATAAGATATAAAAACTAGTAATTTATGCTTCATAAATTATTTAGCGAACCATTAAATATATAAAAAAAAACAATTGTATATGGGAACAATCTATATTTTACAATAACGGTCGGTACGTTGTAGGCCTTAACCGATTTGGCACAGGTAATGTCGACCGACGAGAATTAAAGATTAACTGACTGGCCTGAAACCCGTTTGCGTTCGTGCGACATATGAATTAGAGTTCTCATGAATATGGCATTTCGGATCTGGATACAGATACGGATATATGAATAACATTTTACCGGTAACGGTTACAGATATGAAATTGTTTCGGATTATCCGATTTTTTCGAGTAATTGCGATTACGGATATTAGATAATTTACAACTTAAAAAAATAATACAATGTACAAGGATTGACTATATTTATAGGTATTATGGGATATTATAATCACAGAATAAAACAATAGCCTTAAAAATGAAATAATAAATATTGTCTAAAATGAGGACGACGCGACTAGGGTATTAGTTCTGCCATGTAAAACCTATCATAACATGTTTCATTGAAACTCTACCCCTATCCGAAATTATTCGAAACTTTATCTGATTCGGTTACGGTTTCGGACATATTTTTATTTCGGATATCCGATAGTATCGGTTACGGTTATGGAGCTGCATAACATCTCTAATATGAATTATTCAATTTGCGAATATTATTGTCTCATAAATATAGCTTGAATTCGAAATACTTACGTAGCACCTGAATACCGTTGCGGAGAGTAAGGACATTTGTTCGTACGTTTTTTCATATTTAAAACTTGAACACTTGGAACGTTAAACCCAGAGGGAAGTAGCCGAGGTGTCACTGCACGTAGACCACATCTGAATAAACGTCCTAAATGTTTACAAAGTTTAATCCGCAATCGTACCGTACCAACAGTACACCACACCAAACGGTTGATCCAATTGTATCTTCCACTGTCCATAAATTTAGTTGTTGAGTCGTTAAAACAGTAATAGTGAATGTCAGAATTGATGTACTGTTCGAATACCTGGGTCGTACAATTTTTCATTAATGCAAAGATTGACATACAGTCGCCGCGGCGCGATCAGCTTTTGGAACCGATTAGTATTCGGCGAGTGATTTTCAACTAAATACCTTTCGTTCACACGTCGACGACGAAGGCATTTGATTACCACAAAAAGTGCCGAATCAAAGGCCGCGGATTTTTGTGTTTTTTGCAGATGCAACCGCTCTCCGGTTCGTTCATCCCGATTTCTTGCGTATCAAGCGCGCGACTAGCAACCGTGACGTCTCCCCGACTGCGCCGCCGTCGCCGGCCGCCGGCGGACTCGTTGGCCGCTGCCTATTGCAAATTGCAATTATCAATTTTTTATTGTGACGTGCACAATTGTAACATCTGTTAACACAGTCAATGACAGTGCGGTTAGCGATGGTAGCGCCGAAGTTACGTCTGAATAAAAATTTGTGAAATCGATTCTGAAATAGCAGAAATGCAATTTAATACACATATAAAAATATAAATATAATCACAATATAAATACTTATGCACACAGGTGTTGTGATTTCCATGAACAATACAAAATACTAGATTGTAAATACGAGCTATGGAAGATGCAAAATGACTTTCATAATGTTGATTAAAGTCACCAAACATTGCAACCAGATATGTCAACGATATATCGAAATGTGATGTAGCTATCTGTATATATAATATAACTCCAACTGATTCAGTAAATGAACGATATATAATTAGAACTATTATAAGAGGCATTTATTAATACAATAGAACCCAAAAAATAGTTAGAATTTTTGTTTGTGCGTTTGTTCGCGCTATTCTTAAACAACGATTTCATTTTCACTAAAGTATTGCAGAAAGCGTCACGTAATATTTAAAGTTCATTTCATTGAAATCCGTCCATAAATAAGAAAGTTATAAATGAATATATTTCTAATTAACAGAACTAGAAACACCCAGTCCCAAAACAAAGCAAGTGCTATTTTTAAGCGGAAGGCGTGGTTTTTCTGAAACCAAGTGAGGGCTGTCTGGTAGTTATTATAACGTCGACACATAATGTCTATGATATTACTGACGTTGTAAAATAATAATTTGAGGGGTATCGTTGCCCTGATAACATTGAGATAGTAACGCAGTAATGTTATACAGTTTTTAATGTAACATATTTCACTCATCGTATAGATAAAATCCATATGAATATTACAAGAAGTTATTATTGTTGGTTTTATAGTGTACCTTTGAAACTGTTATATATAAAGCGCAATACTCTCCCGGAATAAGATAAGTTATATTTATTTTGATACAAAATATTTTATATACAATTTTAATATTCTGTAAGTGTCTTCAAGTAAAGAGCCTCCTTGGCTGTCGGTGCGCTGACCAACCGGTCGAT
The DNA here is from genome assembly GCA_018251895.1 of Agathymus mariae mariae. Classification (NCBI taxonomy): domain Eukaryota; kingdom Metazoa; phylum Arthropoda; class Insecta; order Lepidoptera; family Hesperiidae; genus Agathymus; species Agathymus mariae. The sequence continues at coordinate 3,048 of DWPT01007106.1, read as the reverse complement.
TCTATTCCAAATTAATGTCATACGTTCCGGTCAGTGTTCAGGCGGTCTAACAAAAGTGTGAACATCATTCCCGAAGTGCAGCGCGGGCGTGTTGCCGGTGTGGTGACACAGTAGCGCAGTACCGAGTGAACCACGACATCGCCGTCGACACGCGACAGGTCCCTGTCGGTGTTGCGCCGGGTGTAATACGTGTACGGGTATACAACACAGGTCGGCTCACAAACTCGTGCACCGTGACCCCACAGCCATACGACGGTCGGTGACATAAACGTTATAAGTCGCGACAAGTTTACTGTACACTTTATTGAACAGATATTAGGAAAAACGGAATGGAATCGATTTTGTAAAGATTCATTGATTTGCACTTCATCGCTGATATACAGTTGTTACCCTTCAGTAGTAGTCCTAAAATATAATTATTGTAAAATAACTCTTCTGAATTTCAAATTCGTGACTTGATAATTAAATGTTCAATAATTGTTTGTTCCAGATTTACGATTTTTATAAAATATATCTTTACTTAGACGTACCTTTATATTTCGACGATGTCTCATTACTTATCCAGTGTTTCTGGTCTTGATTCTAATTATCTTTTCCATTGTTGCAATGATTGCCTCCTATCACACACTTGTATTTCGCATTGGTATGTTGCACACAAAATGTGTTATAATTTAAAGCATTGCTCTTCTTATTTGTGGCGTTTTTGAAGTTGCCATGTTATTTACACTCTTAAAATAACTATTTAAAAAGTTTTTTATTGTTTATTTCATTATTGATTACGCAACTCACTATGTTAAAATGTGCTGGGATTACTTAATTATTTTTGTGAAAATTTCTTGATCATCGTATTAATATCATATAGGTTTTCGGTTTTAAGAACACTATATTAGTGTCTAGTAAGTCTTTTGAAAAACATTTACAAAAACCGTATTTAAATTCGAATAAAAAAATATCATATTCAGTCATCGTTAATTTAATATTAAGGGTATGTTATAAGCTGCAGATGCAGTAGACTAAGTTGCAAGTGGTGCTTCACATATTTTGCATATGACATTAACTTAATTTATTAGAATTATCATGCATGTATTGATCACCTCTGTAGTTTGGACGCTGCTAGTGGCGCAATGCTGACTTTAAACAAGGAATTGTAGAATGTCTACATGACCTGTCACTGCAAACACATCTTGTTAAATGACTCACCTTGAACGACTCACCCGCGGCTCAACAGCGCCACATGCGTACCGTTGGCGCGTGCACTCTGTGATAAAGAATTAACCGATCTGGTTAAATCCGAATCCTTTTAGGATTGCCATCGTCGACTTAGTTCATTTTTAAACTCACGAAAATTGACTGACGAAACATTGACAGCGTCGTATTTCTAACTTTGATATATTTTAATTCACAACCGAACAACCGGTGAATGTAAATTATACCATTCAACCTTAGTATCGATCTCCTTGTCTGAATTAATGTCGCGTTAATTTCAAAAGTGAACACGGATACTCGACCCTGAAATTTTTTTTTATTTATTATTACAGTAGTTAATTTTTTATTGTTAATAAATAAGTAATAAACTAACCATTGCTTTTTTATTATAAAGACTGAATCGGATTTAAACAATAATCTTTAATGATATTCATAAAACACTTGGCAGCCGTTCTACTTTACAAATGGTTTCAGATTCGATTGCCAATACGACTATTTTTACAGACACGTGACATTATATACCGATCACTCGGTATTCGATTTTGAACTGAATAGAAAATTGCTTAGGATATAAAATTATATAACAAGTCCATAAGTGAGTGTTAAAGCAATTTTAGAAAGCTTCAGACAAAATATTTTAACGCAATATCAAAGTAAATCACGTCGATATTTGTCATCTAACATAAGATGTGTTTATGATTTCCATAGCATATTTGTTTTGGTATACAAAAGTAATTGTTGTGGAATACTGCTGTGATATAAGAAATATGATTCTCGAAACCACGATCCCACACACATTTTTCACATCATTACTCACTTGTGTTTATTATCAAACAAACGTTTTAAACTCAAGTGATGTGTGAACATGTAACGTTCAGTGTATTTTTCCTTATACGAGAAAGAAGATAGTCACGTGAATCATTACATTCGTAATTGTGATATTATCTAATCTGTGGTACCGTCAATCGGTAATTAACTCGTTCAATAGTAATCGAATCTAACAACATAATTAACATGACGATTCTTCCGGATTCTAATTGCATTTTATATCGTTTTCTATTGGGGTGCGATTTTTTTGTACTTCGCTACTTCCAAACGTACAAGACAATACCGCGGTAATTCGATACAGGTTAATTACGAGTTATTATGTTTATTGCAAGGTTGAACATTCGGTCGTTGCGATGCCCATAAATACTACTCGTACCACTACGCTTTTCCGACGTGACGATTTCCCATGAAAAGTTTTGATGCTTCACAAATAACAATTTTATAAGCGTTTTGATTACACATCCATGAAATTTATATATTTGTATTTTGTTAAATTAATCCATCATTCCGTTCGGAAAGAATATTCATATCTATTTATTTCTAATAATATAAGTAAGCGGCAGTATATATTTAAATGATAATTTATATTTATTGAGGTAATTCAGGGCGCTATCCGTAAATTTACATAAACTGAATGGAAGCAATAACAATTTCCTGAAGTTTTTATACAAATTTAACAGCCGAGATACCGTTTTGCTAGTTAGCTTCGTCCAAAATAGATATATCTCATTAAGGAACATGGATGATGGATTCTAAGACACCTTTGATTTATTTATGGATTCAAATTCTTATGTAAATATTTTAGATCACTATTTAGGGCAGTTATTTTTTCTCGCTTCGTTTGAGCATCTTCCTGCTATCTTTGGATCCCCCTTCCTAAAGGGATTTACGGATGAAGATACGAAAATGAATTGGTTAATTCAATAAATAATCCTTGACCATATATTTTATATTTTCAGTTTATTTCCCGTCGCTCTTAGTTCCTTGCCCTGTTCCTTCTATTGTTTCTCTCGT
>DWPT01007105.1:0-11010 GCA_018251895.1 Agathymus mariae mariae | reverse complement strand
AAATACTCAACAATTTCTCCTATTTTGAAATTAAGTAGTTGCTGATATTTCAATGATGAATATATAAACACCAATTATTTCAGGTAGCAGATTGTATTTGTCTGATGTCATTGAATCATTTAGAAGCACTACCAGTGGATACCCATGTGTATCAAATAGCAGCGCAAAACTACCTGCCACATCTAAGAGGAAAGAAGAATGTCACAGAGAAGATTTATGCAGAAATTGGGGACCATTTCAGGCATTTATATGGTGATTTGGCTGGATGGGCTCATACAGTATGTATCTAACATTTTAATTTGTCCACATATCTTAGTACAATATTTTTCATGTCTCTCAAGACAAGTTATAGTATAATTTCTTTCTACAACTACACATCACTAAGATTAATGTATTAAAGAGCAGGTATAACTATAATGTAATATCAGATTGCATTCCATTGCAGAGCATGAGCTAGTTTTCTACATCAGAAAATGTCTATATACTTTTACTTATGAATTTGTTTTAGAGAGCAATGTGGTGGAGTAGTGCCAAACTAACTTTCTTTTAGATCCCACTTATCTCCCACTATCTAACAATTGTTGAAATTGTATGACAGAAGTGACTGCCCACTAAGAGATCTTTACAGTGGAAGGGCTTGTAAAATTTTGCTATTAGTGGTGACCCATCCAGTTAGGGCTGAACTTATTTTTGTTATTTAATCTCAACTAAAACATTACTTTAACTTATTTTTATCACCAAAAGGCTTCCGATATTAGAAATAAGTGCACATTTTACATGAGAAATATTAATTTCATCTTTTTTTATGTATTGTACACAGAAAAAGAAAAAAAAAACTTTTCAGATCTGTTTATTGTCTTGTAAATTTCATAATATCGCATATACATATTATCTTTTTGTCATGTAATTTTATTAAATTAATTAAATTAAATCCTCTGTTTTGTTAAGATGTTGAAAAACGGTAATTTATTGATTTCCAGGTTTTGTTTTGTGCTGATTTAAAGAAGTTTCAACAAAATGATGATTCAGTAGCAGATAAAGCAAACAGCAGAACCAGAAAAAGAAAGAACGTATGAATTAAATTATTAACAAACTTTTGGGATAGTTACGAAATAAGAAACAAAATCTGTCATATATAAAATATTTAAGATGTCAGTCATATTAAAAAACAGATATGATTAACAAAAATGTGAATGTTAATAGCTTAAATATATTAGTGACACTCAGCAATGTTAAGTAAAATTAATAGTATCTTACAAACATCCATGACTGGACACTAGTCCACAAAACTTTATAACTAATAAAGATGATTAATAGTAAACATTAGCCCATTACAATCAGTTTTTATGTCCATAAATAGTCAGTCATCTATTTTGTAGAATACTTGCTATAATTATCTCATTTACATGATCTATTTACTGACTTCACCTATGACACATGGTGAGGAGGCAACTAAATAACTATTTGCTACAATAAATAAAATTAAAATTAAATGTTAACATAATATTTATATATATATAATTAAAAATAAAACCTTCAAAAAAATATTTAATAATAATATATCGTTTATAGTCTAATGAAAAAGGTGTGTTTATAAGGTGTGTTCTTATTTATAATATATATGTATTATTATCCACACATCTTAAACTAATACAACCTGGAATGATTTCAAAAGAACATCTTTTAGATAGACCAGTCCGATATCACAAATTTGATAAAACTTAAAATATAGAGTATATTTTTCAGAATTTTTTATTATATAATTGAACCTACAATCAATGTAAGTCATAAAATTTAAGATGTACTTTTAATCTTTATATACTATGACATAACTGCAAAAATATTCATAACACTAATAATATTACATCAAACCTGTTGCTTGATAAATCAGAATGATTATATTTATTGGATTGAAAATAAAAATTGTTAGTTACTTGGTAAAATTTTAGTAATAAAACGAAACTAAAATTTTGCTACAAGATTTTATATACATCTAAAATTCCGAAATTCATAAAAAAAATGGTGAATGAATTAAATGATAAAATACAATAGGGTTCCTAGTTAAGGTTATTTGATTGCACAAAAGTTTCAGTCGCCTTAGACACTAACATCAAATGTTGGTAATCCTAAGAAGTAAAAAAAGAAAATCATCCTGAATAGATTAAGCCTGAAAACTGAATTAAACTTTACATTAACCGCTAAAGAAATATGGATTCACTGTTATGCTATTGGCATAATCATATTGATGTGTCATATTATAGAAAGAGAGTTGCGAGTTAATGTAGATGTGGCAAGTAATCTCCAAAACAACGTCACCTATTTGAAAAAATAATTTACTATTTGAAAATATTTCGGGTGGGCATACTAGTGGGATATAGTGTCTACTGGTAAGCTGTTGAACCCGAAAGATGTCTGGACGAGCTGCTAGTTGTGTGATTAAAAGGATTTGAATATCTCAAACTAAAATTATTTAGAAGGATCTTCCCTTCATAGAAAACTGTCACTAATTGGTAAAGTGACACTCGCTAAAACTAGTGATGTATATCGGTTTTATAAAAATTGTCAGTTTGTTATCGATTATATATTAATAGACCGGATTATATATTAATAGACCGATTAAACTGATTGTAGATTATTTTGTTATGTAAAATGTTATTGCAATTGACATTATTAAAAGTAAGAAAAATAAATACAAAACCTTTGATTGCATTTTTTTTCTTAAAGTAATCGGTTTAAACCGGTGCTATAAATCGTAATCGGTTTAACATCACTACCATAAACGTGGCTTTAGTGCAGTGTCACTCGGCAATACTGTCCTACAACAGGCATGTCTGCTATATGTACGCAAAAGTAATGTCTCACACATATCACTTGTGATATATGCGACCTTGAATAAAGTAATATCACTTGCAATAATGTCTCATTACAAAATCATTTGTTGCCATAGTATATCTGCGGACAGTGCTCGATAAGGCTCTGCAGTGCCCTGATCTCGAAGGCTAGATCGGTGATGGCAGGCGGAGTGGCAACTAGTGTAGGCGTGAACACTGTACTCAGGTTATGTGCGCTCATTTTGTTCACGTCCGCTTGGAGAGACACTCTGAAATTGATACATATTGTTTAAATAGTTCGATTGGTGGACGAGTGGGTAGCTAGCCAGACGACCAAAATAACCTACCAACATGCCAGTACCGTTGGGATTAAACTGGGTGGTACAGAACCCAGCAACCTTCAACATGAGGGGACATTTACCTCAGCCTCGTCCATGTTCAGCGGGGTTCACCACAAGCAAAAGAGGTTGGCTTGGGTTCAAAGGTCCTTACATTCCGAAGCCTAACCCAAGACTGTAAGTCCATTGTTTAAGAAACTATTCTGTATAATTTAAATTTCAACTCAATTAACTTTCATTTTAGAAACAATTTTTAGTCACTACAAGGGACATACTTACGCTACAAGGATTATACTTCAGGAGACTTTTCTTTAAAGAATGGATAAGTTATTCTTTTATTTATTTCAAGTTATATAAATTCCGCATTACAATTCTGTAGGCTTTATCTATATTGATATTATAAAGAAAGAGTACCTGTGAAGATGCTGCACCATATACTGGAGACAGTTGAAGTGTGCCGGAGGAAGCGTGTCGAGACACTCTCGTAACTTGGCCACTTGTACTGCTGTGGTTTTCATTTCTGTATATCAAACTATTATTTATGGCATACAATTGTGATTTTTATCGACTAGACAAAAATTTATTACATTGAGAATGCAACACTAACTAACTAGCTGGTGTTTAAATAGTAATTCGCAAACCTTATCTGTTAAAATTTAAAACTTAAGCAACTACTTCGGAGATCTGAAAATAGCCGAATGTTTACTTGATATATCAGTGTACGCGTCATGTACAAATTAGTATTAGTTGTTAGTATTTATCAGACGTCGTAACTCCTAGCCACGTTCACTCCCGTACCATATAATAGTGCTGCATAAAATAACTCACGTATAGCACTGACGAGTTTCGGATGGACTTCGTACGTGACGAGCGGTACGGGCAATAACCGTAGGTACAGCTTGAGAGTGCCAGCTACCACATTTATGTTGCTGTAGACACTGAGGTCGGCTGCCTCGCCATCTGAATAAAGCATATTAGAAACATATTACCCTAAAAATATCAGAATTCATATGTTAGTTCGGTATGAACTATTCAGTAATTTTTTTATCTGTATCGGATACTCATGATTTTCTGTGTTACACCGATATTTCAACTTTATTACATTTATCGTGGTCACGGCGAGACTGTACTAATGGCAAATATTAGCAGTTTATCAAAACCAGACGTGGACTCCTGGAATATGAAACGGATTGATAACATTAGTTGTTTATAGGCTAACTCTGACTCGAAGGACCAAAGTAAATCGTCATCAAGGTGTCAAGTCACCGGTAAACTTTACAGTGGGAGTAGGTGGATCAACTACAGTAGATTACGTTGGGGATGAAGGAGTACGTTGCCACTCTTACTATATAGTCCTACCGGAAGCATAAATGATTATGGTTGACACCACAACAAAAAATCTCTAAAACAACGAAAATCAATCAGGAAATAATTTTTAAGTTGCAAAGTTTAAGTGCTAGTTAAAATCGGACGTACCTCTATCGAAGGCCATCTTTAAGGCTTCGATTTCATCAGCGAACCCGGAAACTCTGTAAATGCCCTCCGAGTCCATTCCTCTTGCCTCGATCTCATTGACGCACTTTCTTACCACGAAGGGCAGGGTGCTGGCGTGCGCATTCAGCAGCGTAGTCAGGTCAATCCCGAATACACCACGTAATTTCTTTAAATCCGGCACGCAGTGGTTTGGCACTCGCTCCGAGCACTTTGAATGTGCTATGAAGCCGCAGTCTGGGGTCGTGAAATTGTTGTATGTACCGAGGAGAACCATTTAATAACGTAAAAGCATTGTACTTCTAATGTTGGTAACCAAAATTACAATCAAATTTCTTGGTCGAATGACATTTGTTTTACAAGTAATAGACTTGAATGTTTTAATTTATCACCACGCCGTTATCACTACGTTATTTTCTTGTAAAAACTAAAATTTATACCAATTTGTAGCTTACTTTATTCCCAATTTAATCGGAGTTTTGTCTCACTGACTGGAGTACAGTGATATACAAATTCAGTGATTTTCGCGACCAAAAGATAACCTACATATCTTGTATTGTATGTGTAAACAATAAATAAATCTAGATACAAATCCAGCTATTGTGTCGCAAACAAAGGGTCATTACAATTAGATGTTATACATAAATCAACTATTTCCTATTTTGTTTTCCACACAGCGATTTTTCAATTTATCAGAAAGTATTTTAATCTGTGAAGTGGCCACATCTGATTAAAGAGTCATGTATTATTAGTAAACATTGACAGAGGTAAATTTAATTCGTTCAATTAATGATTATATTTAGTGCCTATGTCAAAGGAGTTAGTGCACAATAATTCATGAACATATATATATTAGTATTACCTTCACATTTTACACCTTGAGCGGTGAAACCCCACAGAAAGTTAGCACAGAGCTCACACCAGTTCAATCCTTTAAACGTATGAACTTTAAAGCTATGTGATTTCGTATATTTATAGAGAATAGAGTTATCTTCGATAGTTGGGGTGAATCCTACTATGGGTTTCTGAAATCCACTGTCAATATGTGGCCCAGTTTTAGACTCGAATTTGTCAAATTTCGGGCTGGACTTGTTCGAGGTCCTACAAAAATGAAATTAACGATTATATTGGCAGTACATAAATTAATAAGAATTTAAATTAAATAAAAATTCACGACAAATTGCAGATAAGCATTTGAAGTACTTGACTATGAATTAGTTACCGATAAACATAATTTTATTATATCAATTGTATGCAATCCTTTCTACAGCTATGAAATTTATTGAGGGATTTCGAACGCAAAATCTAAAAATGTACGTAAATCACACTGCATTACGAACAGAGCTCGGTGTACCAGGTAGTGTATAAAAACTATGTTAGTTTTATACTGTACTCCTGATAACTTATACAATTTAATAAAACATATAGCTTATGGCATTATTATGTTCTCAACAATATTTGGTTTGTTTAAATGAAAGAATAAGAAAAGACATGATCATAAAAACCTATTTTGAAACTCAAGCTAAGAACTGGAATCAATAAATATATTATACTGTATAAAAAAAATAACTATTCCTTTATAGAATTTAGAATAGTTCGGTTTCTACTGGTTTTAGAATACGATAACAGTCTACCCAGTTTACCCTGTCTAAATTTCGTAACTCATATTTCGAAGGTTTATTTTTCACATGCAATACGTCAATAGCAACGAATTAAAGGAAAAGGAACTTGGACCATCTCCTGAGTGTATGCTGTGTTCTACATCATCATTATTAAAACCCATATAACGAAATTTTCATTGCAATCTCAATTCAGCCTTTATATTGTGAATGATAAGTTGAATTCTCTTAATATTTTTATAAGCTAAACCTAGTTTTTGAAAGTACATGAGTTTAATATATATAGATTTATTAAACAATAAAAAGTTTACAAATAGAAACACATAATTTAGGGCAATCACGATACCTGTCTGTTAAATTGCGATGTATCTAATATTAAGTCACCTATTGTCACCACAAGCAACCGTTTTTTTATTTGAAACTTATTATATTTGAAGAGTAAAGTTATGTTTTAACAACTGTTGTCATATGTACATTAAATTGATTTTTGTCTTGTTCACGTGAAAAGTAAGTGTCGATGAGATAATATGTTGAAATAACTAGTATCATGTTTTGGACAACACACCCGTAGTGCATTACGCATTAAGGATATATACTGTATTTATGCATTTTATGAATATATATAGTAACAAAATTAATCATTCGTCACTATTTGTGTATTGTATAAAGTCGATTAATGCAAACCTTAGCAGACGCTTCTCTAGAACGGGTGTACTCCCTTGTGTTAACTAGATCTATTTCTAAGTATTACAAAAACAAAAAGAAAATTTACAATGAGTTCCAAAGTTAATATTTGATTTACCTATTGAAACTGTTAAGTGAAGTGTTAAAGCTTGTAGGTAAAGTATCTTATGATACATATGAATATATTATCATTATATTAATTATAATACATATATATACAGGGACTCCTGGAAATGGAATGGAAATAGTGGCACAATCAATTCCGAGCAGGTAAAACTTATTGTTATATGTTGATGTAAAAGTAGAGTTCGCCGTTTCTTTTTAATGTTTAACATCGTTTCAAAACTGTAGTAAAAGCAAGAAATTACATTCAAAGTGTGAAGTTTTAATGATTCAATTAGTTTTAACATAGTTTACACAAACCAGTGGTTGTGGTTGATGTTGATATTTTATAAGTTATTTTACCTTCTTTTTAATGAGAACTTCCACATTGCACTTTTTAAACTATAATTAAAATATGTGTCACTCTTAAACATGTTTACTTAAACATTCATAATGAATAACTAACTAAAATGTCAGTTTAGTTCACTATTGTTATGCATGAAACATTTTCCCTATTTGTCCCTGAATGGATAGGTAAACAACAATTTTATATAAATTAAATAGAATTTTACATTTGCCCAAATACTGTACAGGGTGTACTTCACTAAAAGTCTACTTTAAAATAGTTTTTTTTTTCTATTTCTACCAAAGTGCATCAATTTGGTTGAATACACATATTTGGTATGACATACCAACAACAACATATCATATTAAAACATATTTATTTTAGTTTTTTAACTTCTGTGATGATCTAGTAAGGTGCATGAGTTTAGAAAGGGTGCAGCATATAATAATTTTATATATCCAATGATGTTTCATTTTTAAGTAACATGTGTTTGAAATTAAGGAAGCGAATGAGTGATTATTTGAGAAAGAAGTTTTGTAGAAACGTTTTATGGAATATGATATTTTTGAATTAGGAAACAAATGCTTTTATGTGCATAATTCGCTTTGTAATTATATGCTTAATTTAGATGCTGTTATTATGGCCTAAAATATGTTAAGACATGCATTAACTCACTCTGTTTATGTGTAGCATTGCATGCATTAAAAATTATGTTTATTTCTGTTACTTGAACTGAAAGCATTAATTATTTAATCTAGATGAGATAACTAAATGAATCTTACTGATGAATTTTTGTTAAGGAATTGATTTTCCGCCTATTCAATGTGACATATGGACTATCTGTGTAGTTCGCACGAGAGTTGATCATGTCCAGGATGTGATGTGCTCTCAGCTCCATGTGGCAAGTAATAATACCATCTGCCACTAAGTCATAAATTGTATCATATCTTTTGTCTTTTATATAATGTGTGCCATCATAATAAAGTTTATAGTGGTGTATTCGGTCATTAAATCTGAAAAAAAAATATAAGTTTAGAATATAAGGTTAGAGCTTTAAAAAAATTAAGTCAATTAATCTTATCTTACAATGTTAAATATAACATATACTACAATGAGTTGTATTACTACAAATTTTTCATAAAAACTACATCGGTACAGATTTCACAACAGTTAATAATATTAAAAAAAAAACCTATATATTTATAATTAAGAATTTCTACAATGTTGACTGATCTTTTGTGGTGTCATATATTATTGCTTAAATTCTAATACGGTGGAACTCAAAATAATAAATTATTACATATATAATTGTATTATTCTTTAAAGCATGTAGAGTAAATGTTTTAGTTTTTTGTCAGCATAAATGTTTTTTGAAATAGTTTAGATTACTTTCAATAATCATCAGAAAATTGCATTTGTTTCTGAGTTTTATTTTAGACTTTTATTGTGAGTTATACAATTACACTGATATTACTTATACATAACATTCATTTCGCCTTATTTAGTTATTTTAATAGTTATTATAAATCCCTAATCAAAGTGAAAAGTTAAAGTAAAATGTTGTATTAACTTACCTCCATGTTAACGTAAAGAAATCGTTGTTTTCATTCCCTTTTCGTATTAGAAAGGCACCGTTGGGTTCATCTTCTAACAGAAGCATTGCTTCTTTATGGCCCATTATTCCATGGTATTCCTTACCATAGAACTCTGGTTTGTCAGGACAATTCTCACATATTATACGCTTCGGTACTGGAGCCTCCATTTGTATACGATATACTGAAATATTACATTTTTATTTCATAAGAATCATTTATCTTCAAGTTGAGTTTCAACATACGGGTATACGTGACATACAGATACTTACATTCTGGCTTCCAAATGTTTTTCAAGTTCTCCATTGTAAATAGTTGTTTTTTTTTCGTTTGTTAATTATGAAATTGTGTCAAGGTAAATCTAAGATTTATAATACCAACCGAAGGCATAAAACAGGAGAAATCGTAATGTAACGTAAACAAACATGCAAAATAAACATACTTATAAAAATATAACAACAAAATAAACGTCAATGTCTATGTTGTCAGTGATATAAAATATTTAATATGAATATAGAGTACTGTATCATCGACTTGGTATATAAGGTTAGTGGTAGACTAAAGTGTAAAGTGCGTCATAAGCAGTGCTTACACTAACCTTTCGTGATGAAAAGTTCTTAAGTATTAACTTTTTAGAAAATTGTTTGTAAAATTGGTCCACTGCGTACCATACAGTTTTTTTTAATTATTTAACCTTAGCACTTGTTAAATAAATGGTAAAACGTAATATGTATAATTTATGATTAAATGTTTTTATTCAAAGTATTGAAATATTCTGAGCTAGACTAGGTAGTCCTTATATTTACTTATACGCTATTCTTTTTGACAAATTTTAGCAACACATATCTCCGATTTAGTATTGTAAAATAGGAAAATTTAAGTACTAAAAGCAGTGGTAAACTGCATGTCCCGGCTAGAAATTTAACCCGTGACTGCTCGCTTGGCAGACAACCAACTGGATTATGGGGTCATCATAATATTTGTGTTTTATAATAAACTTAGTATTTATTATAATTAAATAATAAGCTATATAGTTTAAATAACTTTATCAACTTTAATATAGATGGAATATAACAATATACTACAAAATGTGTGTAAGTACTTAATTTTTTTAAAACCACGTAATTTAACTTTTAAAATAAATAAAAAATATTTAAAAGTAAGAATTACGTATTTATACAACATCTTATACGCTAAAAAAATATTTATAAGCTTTAACAATTTGGGACCCATATGACGTAACATTGTACTAGCGCACGTAACACGACACAGTAATGTATAATGAAAGTTAGCGCCTAAATCATTAAAATAAGACTTAGGTTGGCTAGTATCTGGCCGACAGAGGCCCTTTGCTCAAACAGTTTTACTCATTCGCCTCGAAATTGGGATGATTACGTTTACGATGGTTTGGTTGAAGAATGAAAACGAATGCTGCAAAGTTTCATCGAGAATTTATTAAAATTTATGCCCAGACCGATGCAGGCAGTCTTGGCAGCAAGAGGAGGCAATACTAAACACTGATTGTATCACCCATTATGAAAAAAAAACAGTGTTTAGAATTATATTCAATTTTCATTATGTTAGGTAAAAACTTTTTACAATATGATACTGAGGTTACTTACTGCATTTAATAATAATATATATTATAATAATACTTGTATATCAATTTGCATTTAGTTTCATTAAATCTAATGTTTACTATTCAATTTAATAAATTGATTCAATAAAAAAATGTATACAAGCTTACATTCTACAAATTTTTTTTCATATTAATTTGGCCCTTTTTGGCGTTCCATATGTGTCCATAAATGTATATAATCAAGGACTAATACAATTATTTATATTACTTGCTATTTCCTGCAATAACTGTATTATATTTAAATGGAATTTTCATGATAATTAACAATTCCGGAAGTTCGAGATGAAAAGGAAATAGATGTTCAGGTAATTACATTGTACTGCACTTTACTGTGACGCAATTTAAAGATAAAATGATATCTAACGATG
>DWPT01007104.1:0-11010 GCA_018251895.1 Agathymus mariae mariae | reverse complement strand
AAACTGAGCCTGAAATCAATAAAGACAGTGGGAGCCAGTGGGCGTAGAACTTTTTGACACGGTTAACTTGTAAAATAACTCGATACGATCCTTATAATTATCGTTATAATTGTAAATGCAGATAAAGTGCGGATTGGCGGATACTACACACTTTGAAAATATGTTAACGGTATCAGTTATATAGCTTTTCTCATGATGTTACCCTTCATCGAAGTAAGTGTTTATTTCGCATATACACATTACTTTGAACAACTAGAAATACGCACGTCCTCTGAATACCTCTGTGCAGAAGACCATTGTTCAAACCACAAAGCTATAACTGCTTATGTTGCTTTGGGCATTATTTTAACTATTGCATGAACGGTACGGCACAACATTAATTGCAAACCGGTCTTGTGACGGTTTGAAAGGAAACAAATTGCTTATAAAATAATTTTCAAAGCAAGATATACTCTTATCATCACACTCACTAATAGTCGTCATTACTAAAATAAATAATTTGATGATATATTTATGATGAATGTATTTTTGTTAAATTTCTCTATCATGCTACATCAACTAGAGAATAATAGGTACCTTGTATTAATTATATATTACAATAAAGTATGTAACATATAAAATACATTCATTGTTGTGTTAGCTATTTCGTAAATCGTTTCTCGTCTCCGTTGCAGCAGCTGTTTCGGCGTCCGTCAATGGCTGCCGTGAACCGAGCTTCTCAGAACGAAACACCATGGGAGATTTCTGAGGTGTACATTCGACGAAATGTTTCTCAATACGCGATCAAACTTAATCTTTTACGCAAATGGTATTTTTCGTACCATCTTTTTTATTGTAACTAGTATTGACTTAGTGATCTTCCTTACGCATATCGGGTGAACTAAATCATCGATAAAGTCCTTACCTGATTTGGTACTTCTTTTTTCAACAACAACAAACCAACAAGGAAACTGATTAAAACATAATTTTGAACCATGAAGACCGATGAAAATCGATTTATATTAATCAACACGAGCAAGCTGTTCTTAATAACAAATTACTCAATTCTCAACTATTGACTCTTGAGGCGTATCAAATTAATGAATTTCACGTCATAGTTATGTCAAAAAAATGCAGATTAACTTTGGAAAACATTCATATTTGATGATTGAATAAGAGAAACGATTTTTTTATTGGTTACTGTGACTGTATGAAGGAAGTAGATGTTGTTCTATCAAATCCAAGTATCAAATGCATCTGCACTCTCCAGTTTTATAATTTGTGTTAATTAATATAATTCCAATGTTTGTATTTTCATATTTGTCTTCACCGTTATCATTACGATGTTATCATCGTCATCCTGGATTGATCACTAGATAAATTAGGCATTAAATCTTTCAAGAACCTGTTTTAGGGTATAACGAGAAGCAAATAAATTATTAATAAAATTTGTTATTTACTAAAGTTTGAAACATTCGATGAAGATTCAAAGCAAAGTTTCTTCACAATTTTTTTCTGCATCGAAGCAAGTGGTTAATTTTATAACACCCAGCTGAAAAATAAAATGTTAGATTCGAACCTAAGTTAGATTCACTGTTTGAGACACCAGCTTACAAACCACTAGACTGTTAAGTTAAAATTATTGAACAAAAATTGTTTCCTATCTTTGACATTACGATTTTTGTATCCTAATTTATCACACATGAATAACTGTTTATTTAAAATATCATTATTCATTATTTGCTATGCCTTCATGACTATACAGATTCTAAGAACTCATAATAAATACCGTGGTTATTGTCTGTAAACAGGTTTATGGTACACATAGCGCATATTATAGTTTATAATAATAATTAAAGCAAACACATATAATAGTTTCGTTAATTCGGTAAAAACTAGAACGGATTCTGAACAGACTATCTGTCCATCTTTTCCAGTATCATTTTCGGACCTACTGAAAGAAATATTCTTATAATTTGAGTCGTATGAGTAACTAGGAATAAATGACCCGATTATGTATTAAAAACACATATCATCAAACGTATACCAACAATAAACGTAAATGATAATTATTGCAGATAGATTGGTATCTAAATTTAAGCTACGATTTGATTTATTATGTAACCATACATACAAATTTAAAATTAACAAATAATTTACCATAAAATAACGTTTTCAACAAACCGTCAAATAACTATAAAGCCTCTACATATTTAGACATGCAGGAGCCTACGATACAATCAGTAGAAACTGACCCGTTTCCAGTTCGCCATACATTTATTTATATGAAGTAGTGGGTTAAGAACACAGATCATGACTCAGAGTGCGTGACGCGATGCACGCATCATGTTGCATAAATACTTAGTGGCAAGAACGAGAACCTATTGGAACCGTTCGGTCGCTCGGCGTCCGTTCGTTAATATTGGTTTATTGTGTCCCATCACCTTATTATATAGGAGGTTAAAATATTTGTGTATAAAATATAATGGCGTCTCATTTGTAAAAAAAAATCGTATTTATTTTTTACTCGCGGTTGATAATTGAATTAGTTTTATATATCAATGTTTCAGTGATGTCTTTATTTATATACTAAAAACCAGACGAAACTTAACGGCTACGCCTTGTAAAATTTATATAAGAGGTGATAGTATGCCTAAAAGACTTACGAATGACTTGACAGTCCAGGAGACAAATAATAAGTTTATGTACGCATCTTTTGTACAAAAACGTAAATCCTTACATCATTGACGCACACATGACACACGCATTTTTTAACAAGGATGTCGTATGTCGCGTGTAGCACAGCGAAAAACAAATATTTAGTAGTTACAAAAAAGACTGCGACGATCAGAAATAGACTGAGAGGCTCACACACACACACACACATACACACACACAATTCTTCACAAGGATTCCGTATGTTGCGGGTAGCACAAATACTTACCATCCAAAAACAAACATTTAGTTGTAACAAAAAATGATTGTGACAATCAGAAATCCACACTGAGACCCTTCGATCGAGAGGCACTAACAATGGGATCATCTGAACTTTATATTCGAATGAACAGTTGTTGTTGGCCATAACTGTTTTATCAGCATCACGCGAACAATACAAACGTTAGAGTTTTACTATATTATAATATACATATAATCGTTATAGTTATAAGTACGATGTATTTTACATATTTTACTACGAAGCATTGTTACTCAATGTTGTCTTTAATAACGTTATCAATCCTTACGGGAGTTAAGCTTGAATTACTAACTAACAATGAAGCAATTAATTATCAATAAAATACTACTACTTTATTGTTCGTCGAATTCACATCGAAAGGCAGCCTACAAATATCGATTGTTAGCGCAACCTTTAGCAACAATGATAAATATTTGAACCTCTATTACCATGCGACTGGCGGCCCGTGAATAAACCGTTAGTGGAGGTACCTATTAAAAATAAAATTTGGATTGTAAGAGTCTCCATACTTGAGTCCAAGTATACCTCCCCAGCTCATGGTGCATCCTGCTAAACAACAGACGAGACTATGTCTAGCAGGTCATTTCTCTACTACCCAGTTTGGTAGAACGTTTTGATTGACTGGCTAGCTACCAACCTCCTAATCCATCGACAAATATTTCATATGTATATCAGTCGCAGTGTCGGAGAGCAAGTAATAATGTGGGACCCCACTTCCTTTTCAGTTGGCAACACTTCGGTGACGCCTTAGTAGGAAGTATGACTAATCACACTAGCTTTAGCACTACTACGAGTATAACGACAAAGTTCATACATAAGTTGTGATATATTCTCATACCTTCAGGTTACATGAACCTTTCGCGTCGTACGGCGCAGCTTCCTACCGCATCTCCGCTTCACGCACTGCGATACACACAGCTCGGAAACTTACCACGCGTATAATTGTAGATTGTTATACAATAGATGTAAGTAATCAATTGAACGTCAGGTTTCTATGGTGGTTTTTTATTTCATCAGATTATAATCTTATTTTAAACATTCACATAATTTCAACCCGCATTAGATTTTCGTGTCTTGCGGGTAGCACCAACATACACAAATATGAAATCACAAACACCCAGGACTCAAGAATAAGCTTTTATCTGAACGGTCGCGTGGCAGGTATGGTCATTACCAACTGGGCTGCAGGTCATCAAATTTAATTAAATAACAACCATCGATCCTGCCCGAATTCATAAAGTTTAAAGAATTATACACATATTTTATTATAGGATAGACTACATATACATGATATATCTATGCGGAATAATGCCCAATGAAAATGGTAAATGAATAGGTCAAATAGGTGCCGCGGTTCTGAAATCTACAAAATTCACATTCTCTCATTATAATATTATTACATATTTATGTAGACAGTGATACATAACCAATAAATGGTATGAATACATATTAGTACTGATTTTAAGGGTAATGTTTATCATTAATGCGAGAAAATATAAAAAAAAACCGACATTATCCAATAGCCAATTAGTGATCCCAGTTAATAATGTTATCCACATCTATTGTACTGTAACATGTATTAAGGCAGTTCATATTATATACATTATTTTATGTTCAATCGGAAATAACCTGGGAACTTTAAAAAAAAACTTACAAATCTAAACTTTGAATTTAAAATGAAAATAGAGAAATTTTCTCGAATTTTTTTATCTCTTAGCTACAAAATTGGGACTACCGTCAAAATACTGCATGAACTGTCAAACCGTGTGTTATACCATAAGTACATTTCGCAAAGCTGTCACGCGTCGTTCCCATGTGGAGCGACGGCGTTTCCGCCGATTGTACGCTAAAGAAAGTAAAATTACGCATAACATGCCAGTAATGGGTTAGGTTGTTAAACGAAAACTTTGTTTCCCGGTTGCAACGCAATTTGTGAAACAATCGCTTTGGGTGGGGTTAGGACATAGGACTACCACCCTTCACTCTATATCTACTACCGTTTCGAAAAGACGCTTTAAAATTGGTTATCTTCTGTTTCGACAGTTTTATTGACTTATATTTTTGACGACTCCATAGCCCAGTTGGTAGTGACCCTGCCTGCCGAGCGAGGGGTCCCGGGTTCGATTCCCGGCCGAGACAGACATTTATGCGACAGATAAATGTATGTTCTCGGGTCATGGGTCTTTGTGATGTTATATTTATGTATGTATGGTTTGAGTGTGGAAACGTTTATTTAATTTATTTACTTATGAATCTATCGCGTATCTGTTTTTTAAGGTTAACGGCAGTGTCTGGGTATAAACAAAACTAAATTATTAAGCCAGGGGCGTAGTTCCATTCTATCAATTATATGGGGCCCCCAGATTAAGGGCCCCGACGTGTGTAAACAAAAATTCGTAAAATGTTATCAACAACCGTATGCTAAACTTTAGGATTTAAAGTTTATTATTTGTTTATAAGCAATTACTGGCTTTTTTATTCATATTTACTTATTTTACTATTTATAAGTTTTTATTTATTTATTTACGGTCAATAAACCTTTATTTTATGCAATGCAAGTGTTTCTTCTCTGAAAAATCTTTACCCACCTTCATTTTGAACTTCGCCACAGTGGGTTACAAGGGCCCGTCGAAACAAGTTTTAAATTTGTTCCCCTGGTAGATTTCTTAGCGCTACGAGAAGGACTCCGGGATCTCCAGTGGAACGCAACCGGAGTTTTGAGCGCGTACCCGAGTCCGGCACTCTGCTTACGATATGCCTCTGCTCATCCCCCTTATGACGTTTACGACGGTACGCGCCCACGCATGCCTGGGGTCGCTGACTGGACGGTTCAAGCTTCCACCCTAGCCGCCCACAACCCAAATCTGTTTTATTTAAATTTACACATGTACACCCAGTTAAATACGTAAACAAAAAAAAAAACTTTTTATTTAATTCACACATCTGTAGCCAGTCAACCTTGCAATGGAAAAGAGTCGGTAAAATATAAAAAAAATCGAAGCGAAAACCGTGTTTCCTGCTCTACATGCTCTTAACAACCCATTGTGAAGTTTTACACAACCGGACGGGGAGAACAATGGCTTTTTAACCAACAATTCGGGTCAAATATTTATCACTGCAGCATTATGTTACTAAACGAAAGAGTTTAAATACGTTGATGCATCGCCTGGGTTTAATTTTATTCATACTGTTTCTATTGTCTTAGATAAGTACGCAGTGAAGGATGAAATATTTTGAAATACAAATTAATATCTGTGTCCAGTAGCCGTGGTCTTTCAACGACCGGAATGCTTTATGTCAATCTTTTAGTGTACTGTTTTTTATATTTGTTTTGTGGGTGAAGTCTTTAATCGACTCCAAAAAGGTTCTCAATCTGTTTATATTTTTGTTTGTTTGTTGCCTCATAACTCTGTCATTTATTAAGCGACTTGAAAAATTTGATATTGTTTGAGACGGTATACTTCCCGTTTAATTCTATTTAAATTTGCAAAAAAAATTACACCCATAACGGTGGCGAATAGGAAATGATGCCCAGAAGTTCGTCTTCCTCTGGTTGAAGTCGTTTTTTTTTCGTTTTAAAAAATTTACTTGTTCCTCACATCATACGTCCTGGAATTGTTTATAAAACAGTACGTATAAAAACAATGTATACCTACTTGTATTGTATGCTTTACTTATATATTTAAGTCAACTTGGCTCTAAATGGCTCCTGTGTCTCGCTACGCCAAAAGTAGTAAATTTATATACAAATTTGGATACATACCTATCGTTTGTACGTCTATTGACTTGAAATCGAGCTCCGGCTGTTGCGAAATTTAATTCACTAAGATTTATAGAGATAAAGTTCACGCATAAATTGCCTTTAGCAAAAACTGAGGCATCTGGATGGCCTTATACCAGTTCAAGAAGAGCGATAGATATAAACAAATTATATGTTTTTAAATCTTGGGTCTATTTATGTTATATTTTATATACGTTGCATAAATTTTGAATGTATATTGTATATTGAAAGAAACTTGAAAGGGTTTGTTTTATAAAACTTATTATTACTAATTCTATTTAATGTTATTTTTAAATTTGTTGAGTCTACGTATTAACAATTAAGTTTCTTTTTATTCCATCAGAGAAGATAGAAAATAAAATAAAACATAACAAAAAATGTATAGCTCCGTACATCAGACATCAGACATGCATGTAGGTGAATTCCATTGTATTTACGTCTGTTGTTTTAAAAAAATAATGTTAATAATTAATACACTTCTTTCCTGTACTGGAAGTCATACCTAATATTAAATATATATAATTTTCTTTAGAGAATCAAACTATAAAAATAAATAATACCTTCTGAAGGAATATTTATTATAAGGTATAAATAAATCTTCTACATCAATATTCATATATCTTCTGATATTCATTTACGAAGATACTATGGAAATTAAAGAATATCTTAAATTACTATAATCATTTAAGAAAAAAGGAAATATGATGATAAAATTATGGATACAACAACTAGGGGACATCTAATGTGTACTGAAAGAGTATATTCTTTTTTTATATACTAAAAATTCAAAATCAATGAATAATTTAAATATCTTGTAAATACAATCATTATGACATCAATGTATTCACGTATTTTTTTGCGTCTACAACCGTGTAGAAAAGTTGTTTTAACATTGCGGAGAAGACACGGTGAAAAAACTCTTCAGAATATATTTTAAAACATCATATGGTATTAACAAAATTCTAAGATTAGTAATAAATTGGATATTTATTTGATTACATTTTTACTTCCAGGTAATAAGGAGGTAAAAGAAGATCACATCATTGGGAGTAGCGTAAAGATTACTACATTATTCTGAATACATCAAAGTTGAAAAGTAAGTAAATTATAAGTTCATAACTTGGACCTCGCGTTAGTGTAGGTATTACATTTAACTTTTCATGAACAGTCTAAAGCACAGTTCGAATAATGCAATCGAGTCGCATTGAATTCAATTCTCAATATCGAATTCGACAAGAGCACGGTAGAAATCGCATCACATGTGTGAATCAAGACAAACATTCCTATCAATATGCAACATTCTGAAATCGATAGATTCACAAGTACTTATCATAAATGGTAAGTAGGCGTGAACATTTGACCAGCAGTCATTGCCACTTAGTTTGAATTAATCCATATATTATATGTTCCTTATACAGATTATGTTCTGTATATACAACGTCAACGAAATATTCTCAATATATATATAATTCTAATTAGAATAATAATTAACTGAACGTAACTGCTAACTTCTACTTCTTGCTTCTATTATTAATTTATTCCCCACTATAAATTATTACTTTGGTATAAGATTTAATGGATAATACATGAATTAAGTTTTCTGCAAGCCTACTTTATAATAATTTCTTACTTTTTATAGTCTGAAGGGCAGACGACAAAGCAGACGAGCCATCTGATGGTTACTGTAACCTATGGACATGGATACCCCCAGAGAATTCACCGACGAGGTGAATCCTGAAGAACATCTTTTAAACTTTTTGAAGTAGCCCTTGTCGTACCGCTCTGGGCATACCGCAGAAGAAAGCTCGTTCTACGTTAGAAAATAAAGTTAGAACTCCATTCTTTCGCGATTTTGTTACGATATAAAGATGTTTTGGGCTCAAAGACAAACAGTTGCTCAAAGCACTTTTGTTTACATTCCAAAAAAAACATAAGAAATACACACATAAAGTTGACATCGTCAAATTATAAAGATGTACTAGTACTAAGAAGTTCGGAAAAACAGAGAACTTATAAATAAATTTTGAATACGAATAGATCTATTTTTATACATAATTAATCATTGTATGTTATATATAAGAAATGATAATACTTTATATTTAAGTACATAATGTACGTCATGATACACGACTTTGCTTTAATATCAATTATAAAAATATCTTCAGTCTTATATGATCTTTTTAGGATAAATCCGTGGACACTAAAACATCAACCCACAAAATAGCTTATTATTTTAAACGATATTTATATCGATTCTTTTTGAATTAAAAAAAAAATCATGCATTATGCATGAATACATTTGTTTAATGTGTCAAAATAAGAATTAATGTGTACTGCTTAGAATTCAAATTAGCTTTGAAATTAATTTAAATTGAGTCTAACAAGAGTTCATTACTAATACCTTGTCATTCTTGGATTAGTTTAGTTGACAGATTGAGTTTTTAAAACATGTTTTAAATTTATTCGTGTCGTTGGTGCCATAAAAAATCCAGTGAATAGAAAATATTTTTTTTTGTGTTTTCTACAAAAGTGTTTATGGATTTGGAAATTTATGGGAAATAGAAAATATTCCTGGATTTATCATACTGTTTGAGTAACGTGCTGATGTGGTTCAACCGTTCACACAGACAATCAATAGTTACTTACGTGACAGGTGAACCAAAGGAAACATAGTGCGAATTTTTTTCGCTGGTGCTTTTGTTATTATATCTTTAGCCGACAAATAAGAAGATTGCCCTCCAGCTAGTATATAGTAACTGCTGCCCATAGACAATCTTAGCACCAAAGAAATTACGAAGTCGAAAAGTAGCTTAATTGCTTATCCTGACATTTGACAATAAAATATCTCATTTATTTCTTTCTACTTTAACTGTTTATATTTTGTGCATATTACTGCCTAAATCTTCCTCTCAATCTACTTGTTTACTTAATTTTATTGCTTTAATACAGCAGCAATAATAGAAACACCGTTGACGTGTCTTACAGTTGCCTAAGATATCACTGTACATAAACACCTACTTAGAATCTAAAACATAGACCAGATCTTATCTAGACTATAAACCGAACTGAGCTCACACCGCGGACCATTATGTAAAACTAGAACTTATTGAAAGCAAACCTTGCGTTTAATATCGTTATGTGTTGCAGACAAGGAGTTAAACTCGACTCTTTATAAATTCTCAGATATGCCGATGGAAAGCTGTGACTGATAAAATTTAAGTAGGAACAACGCTTTCGTAGCTCGACTGCATGCATCGATCGTTAGTGGTCGACCAAGATCAAAAAACTTCGGTCGTTATCGATATTTAAATAAAAGAAATTCTTGGACGCTTCCGAACTTCCGATTAAGCTATCGGTGGCAGATGTTATAATTAGGTAATTATTAATACGTAATGTACAGTTCGGCCAGTTTAGTGCTTGCAATCCTCATGTTGACCACTGAAACCTCTATCAATCATCAAACTCTATCAAACATGTATTTTGTGAGTGCAGTGAGAGGCTAAAGAAGAAATTATTTGTTCAAGCATTGTTGTGTTAGTTCGACAAATATTTGGCGTAAAATATACTAATAAAGTAACACTTGATTCCTTGAGACTAACATATATGTGATCAGCTTCAAACAAGACGCTAACGCTTTTTCATTAAGACCAATGGAATACGTATCGCTATGATACTTTTATGATTTGAATATACTTATACGAATGATCGTATGTAGCAACATTTAGCAAAATTAACAAGAAAATTGAATAACAAAACACGTTGGAAATTGCTTGTTGCACTGTAATAGAATTCAAAACGTTTATTACTTCATAATTCAATAAGGTACTTAATTTTTTATACCATCGTATGTAAATTATAATTAGGCTGCATCATAATTGGACCATACAGATATAAGTGTGGAACTGTTCGTCACACATCCTTATACTTTATTTGCCTGGTCACTTATGAACTAGAGCTTCGCTTTTGGAAAACATAGGTGTTTCAAAGTGTATCAGATCGTATAGCTTGAGTGTAACATAATAAAATGTAATATAGTGCAGTTGCTTATTAATTTGGATAGGTTACATTTGTATAGCGTGCGTGGCATGATTTCTCGACGAAATTATCTTGTTTATCTTTAAAATAAATATATGAGCGAATATAGTATGGAAATGGCTTTTAAAACATTATTAAAATATAAAGTTGAGGTCTTGCGCCACTTTTTTAAATTTTGGTTGTATATTTTAGGTATGTGATAGTATTACTAGATGGTTTTGACCTAACATATCAATAGATG
>DWPT01007103.1:0-11010 GCA_018251895.1 Agathymus mariae mariae | reverse complement strand
GTTACGGTTTCGGATATAATTTTATTTCGGATATCCGATAGTTTCGGTTACGGTTACGGAGCTCCATAACAACCCTGGAGTAGAGGCAAAAAAACTTTGATATTTTTATATATCCTTTCTGTAACGGCGTTGTAAGTAACACGCTTTCTAGAGCAACACGATCCGCGAAGTGTCTTAAGCCGACTGAAGCACTTCGATGAGGCTTAACGATGGCTATCTAGCGATGGTATCGGCTACCGATTACTTATCGTGCTTCCTGAAATGGCAATCAAAATTTGTTTATATCCCTCCCGACGTTGCCTTCATTCGACCAAGCTCCAACCAACGATTGGCCGCCAGTAAGCTATTAGCTCGGGCTATTAGCGATATTGGATCTAGATAAATGAAATTGCGATAAACTTAACATATTTATTCGGGAGATTAATTTCAATAAAATAACATCAGTATTTTTTGTATTTGTTGTATTGCATTGTATACATTTATATTGTATTTGAACGATCACCGATCAACCGAAGTCGCAACAGGCCGCCGGTGTACGTGTAAAGTTAGTTTCGGATTCGTTTTTGTTTCGCTCGGTCAATATGATATTACGTCGGAGATCATCTTAAGTTTGACGATGTGTTTGCCGTCCACAAATCTAATAAGTTAAGCGCTTGCTTGTGTGTGTATGTGTGTATGATAAATAAAATAAACCAAACTCGATTGTTCTGCTTGTCCGTTTCGACACTTATTTATTTATTTATCGTTTTTGTACACACTTAATTAAGGGTACTTTGTACAATCCTGATATGAAATTAATTCCAGCAGATCTGTAACTGGGGAGAGGTGTCACAAAGAGTAATTGTACTTATACCAAACAACAATAACTATTATTTTACTAGTGATATTATAATGATCTATACTAGTACATAAATCTGTACTGTATCTCTGTGTGTGCGTTACATTTTTTGTCAAATTTCATGATAAATATTCGTTTTATGAGACACTGACATCAATATGACCATTTTGATTTTTTTTATTTGTTTGTCTGTATGTCATTTTATAACTCAAGAACGAAGAAAATTTGTATGTAGTGAAAGCACGTGATTGTGCAAATGATAGGCTATATAAAATATCAGTTATGGTATCTAATCAAGTTAAAAATATTATTGATATTAAAAATAAACAATAATGTATATGTAATTAATAGTCGATCTCGATCGAAGTGGGACTGGGCCGCTAGTACTGATAAAAAATATTTATTAAGTAAGGTCTTTTGAAGGGCACGACAGATTTTAGTGGGGTCTTCAACGTCACTCAGATATATCTTCCCGAAAGCTCGTATTCGCAATATATTCGTATTTGAATTATATAAATCTATAATTCAAGCCCAAGGGTGCTCGGAATGTTATTTTAAATTAATTCATCAGTGCTCTCGCTGGCTGAGGTATTGTCCAATATCCACCAAAAAATCTTAATTGCTAGTAAAAACAACTAACAGAATGTAGGCACGACTTGGCTTCCGTGGGTCAAGTGCTATTATAATAGAAAACATTTGCTGTTTCCGCAAGATAGTATATATCTTTAAAACATATTTAGGACTAAGAATATAATTGCACTTAAATAGTTTGAACTAAATCAATGCGTGCCTATTCGCTCGCCGTAACATGTGAACGTGTAAAGAAAGACTCCGCTGGAATACGACCCCTAACGCACCTTCCATTGTTAATCAAACCCTACTCACAGAGCACTACGGTGGCAATTACAGTTGACGTGATTCAAATTGTTTCTTAAGGCACCGGCGCATGCGCAGTGTCGCCGAGCGTCACCGTAATCGCATTCTTGTTCCGACCGTCGTGCGCAGCGGTCGTCCTACGCAAACAATAGCTTATAAAATTCGACACGAACCGTTATCGCGGTTTTTACGACGCGGCGCAGTAAAAATTGCCTGTAACTCGATATTGTACAGTTCTGTTCAGTGTTTGTTCGTGATAACCACTTTCGGGCACCAAGTTCTATCGGCCCTCGACAACTTAGATAAGGAAGGTGAGTGCTTGATAGCTTTAGATAATTAGTTCGCCTTATAGTTTATTCTTGGCCGATTGGTTTACGTGTGCAGGATGGAAAAACACTTTATTTGCCTCGGATTTGATGTTGGTCAACGGTCCGATGCTACGTTTAATCTTACTATTGATAAAGAAGAAAAAAGAAGGTGCGGAGGTTTGGGGGCATTTAACCTCCTCCCCCTACCCCTCGTCCCCTTAGATATATAGGAAGTCTTTTATTGAGTTCATAACGTTAGTTTTTTTTTATTAGATTTATTTTTAATTTAAAAATTACATTTATCTTTCGAATTATTTAAATGATCGTCATTATTAAATTAAACAACTATAGTGATAAGTGACTCTAGTTTTAAAGTATTTTGAATATCGAATAACATTTAAAGACCTGAATAAAAAAGCCTAAGCCTATTTTTTTTTTTTTTTTTTTCAATTTTTATTCACAAACTAAAAACAGTTAGCTAGCTCTGTAGCCACGTTAGCTTAGACAGCATTAACCAAATATACCTACGTAGGGTCAGGTCTGCCAAATGCAAAACAGATAAATGTAGAGCGAAACAGCTACGTGTTGGAGTGAGACCAATCCTCTACAAACGCACGGGCCGCATGCTTCTTTGTTTAACTAGCAGTCACTGCTTTCTGATTATTACGGGATATTTAAACTCCATATTCTCCCTGATGCGGTCCAGGTTGATTGGACAGAAGGGTGGTAGCTAGCCTAGCCGATCCCAATAAAATATCAACTAAGAATGCAAGGAGTCGTTACAATCCAAAACAATACTAAGTCTCAGTTAAGAAATTTTATCCGTTTATTTATTCGTCTCGTTTATTATGAAAGAAACGGAATGGGGACAGTGGATATCGCACAGTTCTGGTTTATGCCTTGTAATTCATCAAAACATTTAATTATTTTATAAGCAATTCTTTAATATCGAAAAGTTCTTTAAACCACAAAAAAACAATCGTATCTGTGATGCAGTCTTGGAGAGCTGGTTTTTTTAAGGATTTTAATCTACCATGCATCCATAATCATGCGGAAGAGTTTCTTTCACCGTTTCATTGCCTCTATGTCAATGTATTTATCCGAAGTCGTAAAGGCAACATTTGACATGCGTATTAATACAAAGAGCATCGTATTAATACAAATCAGAGCGATAACAACCGTTCTTCAATAAGTAACGAGGCAATCACCGATAACCATAAGTATCAGTCATCCGTCGTCCATCAATAGTCATCCGACAATCCGTTGTTGTACCATTACTAGCCGCGCGTCTCGGACGGGGTTTGGGATACAGGCCAAAATTCACCATGCTGACATGCGTATTGCAATATTTATATAACTTTGAGTACATTATGAAGTATCAGGCGTTACTTTGTGGAAATTCATTGTTATAAAATTAGTATTAATTTACTTTGCAACAATCCGATGCATCTATGCATGTATAGATGGTATATATCATCATACATTGTGCTTGCGGATTGTTGCAAAGTAAATTAATACTAATTTAATACATTATTGAGTTGTCTGGAACAAGACATCCAAGGAAGTGAAAATTCATTTGTAATATTGATGTAATTTGAAAATTAGATTAGCGTTCGATTCTTAACTGGCGAAAATAAATAATCTCATTCAACATATTTCAAAACTATTTGTAATTTATCGAATGGCTGCCATTTGTTGTGAGCAAAAATAGTTGGATGTGTTGTGCAAAAGTCTAATTGCAGGGTGAAAATTTAATATGTAACCGTTAAAAACAAACAGAAATCAGTTTCAATTCGACCACCTTTCGGTCAATTTAACACGCTTTATCTTAGATTGATTTCTATATATGTTAATGTTATGGTTTTAATAAAAAATTTACCAATTTCCAGAATTATAAAAAAGAATTTCATACGGAATAAAATCCGATGACAATTAAATTCAATTTTCTCATTAGTTCCCGATTTCAAGTAAATGAGTTCGTATTCACTAGAACAACATAAGTTGGTTAATCATTACATCAAAGATGTCGCTTCTTGTTCGACAAAGTTTTATTTGGGTGATAAATATGACGAATACGAGTTTTTTTAGTTTACTTTTAATTATAATCATTTATTATACCACGCAAGAGTAAGTGAAGTTATGAAATTTCTGTTACGAAGAAACATTTATATCGAGATATGATCAGAGCATGTTTTACAAGACAAAATTAAGGCTCGACATATCACGAATGTCAAATTATATCATGAATACCTGAATAAGCCCACCGATCGTTTTGCAGCGGGTAAACTCAGCAAATAAACAGAAATAGGACTCGCGTGTCCAAGTTATTGCAATACTGATGGACACGTTCTGCATTGTCAGCTTCTAATGACGAGTTAAGGAGTGTGTGCACCGTCCGTCGTACACGCAATTTAGCGTTATAATTTGTTTTGAAATATTTTTTCAGTCTACATCTGTCGTGTAAACACTCATAAGGTCATTCTAGTGTGTCTTTCTAAATATGGAAAAATACAATTCTGTGACTCGAACCAGATGTAAATCTAACATTTAAGATATTTTTTTTCGGGTTCATTTTAAGAAACCAGGGTTGCACATCGATAATTTAAATAATACTTGTCAAGTGTATGCACGTGACAAATGATACGGCTCGTTTGAAGGGACTCAAGTACTCGTACATGTGTGAGAGTATTTTACCTGCCTGGCTTGCGACACCCCTCCTAAAATCAAGTATGAAATATTTAGACGTGTTTCACTTACAATGTAGGAGAGTCAGTTAGTGAGGATATTATTCCACGTTATTATATTATATTATTATTTATATTATATATATTATATTATAATATTATTCCACATATTCTTGATCCACCACTAGTAGCCCGTCCCGACCTTTTTTGGGTTCAACAGGTTATTATATATACATTTACTCATGTCCGTCTGAAACAACATACCTTTTAAATGGTACAATTTTTTTCAATAGGTGCCATGATTCCGGAGAGCATCCACCGCTTATAAGTAAACTCACAAAATTATCTATTAATATTTTTTTTACATAAAATAATTTAATGCTTTACAAAAACCCACCTGATGGTAAGTGGTAATGAAGTCTAACATGTTGAACGCACTAACTTATAATAGCCTATTCAGTCTCCTTTTGAAGACTCCCACGTCCTACGTTGTAGGAACACCGACGAGGGCAAGCTATTGCAATTCGCAGTACGCATGACACAAACAGCGTCGTACGCACAGGCGGGATGTTCACGATATAAGGATGGATACTCGCTTTACGTCAGGTTGTTCGATAGAGGAACGGCGATGGGGGAATTGTTTCATACAATTATTATTTGGCCATAGATATATATGTTAATATAGTATGAGTATTTATTAACATAAAATACCTGTCGGTCAGCGTAAACACACCTCTATGTAGAATTAAAGCGGTGTTGACAAATTGACTGACCAGCAGTTGTGACGATTCGCTGATTCACCGTCACGTACACACAACATTAGTATTGTTCCTTCTGTATGTGCGAGTGTTTATATCTGTGTGTGGTGTAGGTACTTAGCCGTCTGAGGCGTGTTAGAATCATTACGTATGTTAATTCAATTCATCCTTACTAATATATATGTTTTATATATATTAGTTTCATAGTCATGGTGAGTCGTAAGGTGGCGAGGAAATAACTTGAGAGTTTAAAATTGACAGATACTAACGTCAGATGAACCCGTCAAAATGTATGTAACGTTGGCTTCGATACATTAATTCGAAACAAATCATCGAAAGTAAACAATAAGAGACAGAATAAATGTTGGTGCATCAAGGTGTAACCATTTTGGATCTGTTATTACTTCATCCGAATTACCTTTTTAAGCTGAAAGAAGATTACTACTACATTTTGATCATCGCCAAAAAACTGAAAAAATCATCTTCAAACCCTTTGAGTTACACAAAGTCACTGTTGTGTAAAATTGGTCTTTATGGATTGTATTCCAAAAACACAAATAGTTCTTACTGAACGGCCTTAGTCTCGCCGATAAGTTTCAACATGCGTTCGTCCACGTGGACGTATAAAATTCACACCAACAAAAATCTTGGCTCCATTAACTTTATCGTAAGACAGATATCGATAGGAGCGTGTATTTAAAATATTGAATGTGATTTAATAATTATTGATTAAACATTTGCAAAGCGCTGTCCAGTAGCGATAACATATCATACACTGAACAACTATAAAATATAACTAAAGTAATGAAATACACGATCTAAGCCGAACTTGACTGAGAGTGAAGTGGGTCGATGGTACTGGCGCTACATTTTTGCAGTGCCTTGTTAGCACGGTATAGGGCATGGGTAATCTCCAAAGAAACTCCATATTGAGATAACAATAATATTACAGAGAGTTACAAAAACTGACAACTGCATTGTTACGTACGACATTTGGTGTTTACATAGACCCTCCATCGAGACACAATCGAACAGACAGAGGATGTTGTAAAAACTGAGTTTTAAAATTTGAAACTTAGGACTAACTTAAGAGACACTTTAAATTAAAATTTATAGCATGGATGGCTTAAAGTTTAGAGTGAATACTATTTCATGGGTAGATGTGCAAATATTTATAATAAAATTTCACTACAATTGACTGAAATGCCATTTTTTAAATTAAAAACTCACGTCAAAAACATTCTTATGCGGAAAGATTATTACAAACTTGGTGGTTACTTTAAGGATAAGACTGCTCGAACATGAGTTTAATATACAGCCATAAGTGCGTTCTGCAACTGAGAGTAGGAAAAAAACTACACGGGTGATTCTTGCCGCTTCTTCTACCGAGACCTCTTACGATAGTGATTTGTTGAAGCGATGGCGTAGTTTGACGTTCGAAAAGTGTATGTAAAAACTAATTTCGAATAAATATTATTTTGTTTATCCATTCATTCATTCACTTCATTCATTCATCCATTCAATAGATTTTGAATAAAATTGAATCGCCACTCTTACCATAAGGTGAAATTGTAGCCAAGCATGATGTCATTATAAGTAAAAAACGCGAAGGAATCCAATGTGGTTTCGCTGCAATCAAAACATGATAATAGTTTATGTATCCGTTTTTCTATCGTTACCCATGTAATTACAAATATCTAGTTAAGTCTTGATATCCAAAACATATTCAGTTGTAAATAGTGACTTTCATTGGATTTTACAAAAGTAATTAATTAATGCTCACCTTCCTACTAATAATCTCTCTGTAGGGTTTCCTGTGTGTGGCTTGAACACACACAATCTGTGTTAATCGTCTTTTATGTCACCAAGACATGCTGTTGCGGGGCTCTACCACCATGGGTGGATACCGCAAAGATTAATGAGTAATTTTAAGGCAGTACACGCCATTGCCTCGTTAGTTGCTAACCAGAGTGCACCACCAGCTTAGGCTCGGCGAGGCCTCAACGATAGAGGGACTTTGTATTAGAAAATTGTATTATGATATATATCTGCGAGTTCCAAATACACAAACTTACCCCAACTTGGTAATTCCTGAAGACTGAACCTTAAGAAGTCAGTAGAGTGCATCCGCCATGCAAACGACGCGTCGGACGTAGGTTTAGCAACATGCATTGTTCGTATGATGTGGTAGCGACCACCGGTGTGGAGATGCCGGCATTGTCTCTACTGCCTCTGAAAGCGAGGACTTTTATTAATGACTAAGTTTTATCAGCGATTATGCCCATAGAAAAACTTTAGTAACCAATAACAAGACTATGGTGGAGTCAAAATATTGCATCTAACTTTGATTATATTCCACTGATAACTTTAAAGATCCATGGATTTTCAGGCAATGACTCTTAAACGTATCAAAATCGTTTTAGCAGGCACGTGAAAAGAAAATAGTTTAAGATCGCGTATTAATTTTTGAAATGAATATTCCCAACGGGTATCACAAATTGAATATAGCCACATTCAAATATATAACGATGAAACCTTGTTAACTCTTCTTGATTTCAGCAAAACATATGTTTCGTATTCCTTAATGTTATCAAAAGTTACGTAAACCAGTTAAATAGCTGACGTTATTATTGGTTACTTCAATGCAAGGAAGTCGCAGAGGTCACAGTTCGCAATAACACAAAACATATCTGAGCAATTATACACTATCTTAGGATCGTGTTGACATTCAACGTGCATGAGGTTGGCAGCTTGTGTTTTCACTGCTGTTCTATATCTGTAGCAAATTGATTAACCGAGTTCGTTTATCTGTGGTATGTTTGGGCAACGAGAGATCACGGCTTCAAGGTTGAAGTGTTGTAAAATGTAGAAGTTTTTAAATTAACGATGGTCAAAGGGAGGATGGCGGCACGATTTACAATTAGGGTTGTACACGCTTGGAGCAACAATTAATCAAATGGTGTAAAGCCGGTGTCGGTGTTTTCGTTACATTATAGGCCAACATTTACGTATGTACGTTCGACCGAGGCACCGTTATGGGGATGTGGACGCCGAGACTACTTTCAGGGGTTATTTTTTGATGTCGATTTTAATGTAATCGTAAGCATGATGTCTTTCCAAATATACTTTCTTTTTTCTTTTTTTAGATTTTCCCTTGTTTTAAAACTACCCACAGTTGACAACCCTATAACCCACATTGATAAGACATAGTAAGCATTTTGGTTGCCGATATGATCGCGACATAATTTGAAATTCATTTCTTTTATCGTAGACACTGTAGAGTAGATAGCACCTTAGTCGATGAGATTAAGTTAATCGGTGAGTTATCGAGTAAGGATAGAGTGTTATTGAACCGGAAGTGAAGGTTTTGGTAAAGGTTACAATACTGTAATTTATAACTAGTGACCAGTATAAGTCGTTCTATAATTTTATCCCATTTATCCCCAAACCGTCCTCGTAGATCACTGTCTGTATAAAATAAGTATGAAAATTGGTAGACTTGAGATCATTGCGTTTAAGGACATCGTCATATATAACGTGTTTAATATACAGAACATTAATAATAATGAAATAAATTAATTTCAGATTTAACTTACAATGAGATACTGAGTTTACTGGGCTCAATACTTTGTTGTACACGAAGTGCATTTAACTATTAAAGAAATAAACATTACAAATTCAATAGTCGGATACACTTTTTTTTATCGTTAGTAACCAGAACCTCTCAGAAAACCAAACCAAAACATTTGGCGTCGCCACGGTGTGTCCTTTACTTCCATACATCGCTATTTTTCATCATTTCACTGCTCACATCGTTAATATTCATGACGTCTTCAATCTTCCCCTTTCTTTATATCCATCCACTTTCATTCTCCTTTCACCTCTGGGAAGACAACATTGTAGTAAAACATTATTTTTTTATTAATTATATAATTTCTCGTTGTTACAGCTCAAAAGACGATGAGATTGATGGTAACTGTATAGTCCGTGCGCGAGGCCTTCCCTGGCAGTCTTCGGACCAGGACATCGCCAAGTTCTTCCGAGGACTCAATGTCGCTAAGTAAGTATCGTCTTATATTGTTTACTAGGGGTTCTTTTGATGTTGCAACAATGAAGCATTGCCAACGATGCCATCTGGTTCTGTGCGTCTTTTACTGCCGTTTCAAAAAGATCTTCAACATTAAAGAGAGAAAATGACTAAAGAAACGTCTATCCATCTAAAAATACTTTACTTACTCTATCAATAAGTAGACAAAAAAGCGGGTTCTCTCTATTCTTAACCTGAAGTCGTTGGAGGCCGCGGTGACCAATTACCATCAAATAATCCGTCTGCTCATTCATCGTCTATTGACCGACAAATGCGAGACGGCCTACGGTATTGACCGATAAATCTTTATTGATGGATTTGTCATAAACAAGTCCAGGATGTACTGGTTATACTATGACTGATGAATGGTGAGCTTCAAGAGCTCAACTACATTAGGACCTAGAGGCGTTTCTCGGCAGTGGCGCGATGAAGTCGCTAGTCAGTAACATAAAAAACACTACTAAGGTCAAGTATCAGGATTGTGATTAAGCAAAATGTTCCTTGAGCGATTTTCTCGACTTGCCATTATGATAAGCCCTAAAATGGGAAGTTGGTTTTGATGCAACGATTATTGCGTCTCGCAGTACGACGTAGGGTGATCCCAACATGATTTTCTGCATTACTAGGGGCGGAGTAGCGCTGTGCCTCTCGCCTCAAGGTAGACGGAACGGCGAGGCGCTGGTTCGTTTCGTGTCGCAGGAGCACCGGGATATGGCTCTCAAACGACACAAGCACCACATCGGGCCTCGGTACATCGAGGTAAATCGATTTTGTCATACACATTTGTTAATCGATATTGTTAGAACGGAATAAACAGAGTATGGTATGGAAACGTGAGCGTGGGAGCGAGCGAGTGTCGTGAAATAGTTTCACTGTTTGTAAGTCAGTGTGCACAAAATACGCCGCGAGAACTGTGCTGGTCGTGTCAGGTATGACTTTCGGGAGGGCTGTAGTCAGGACCATGTTGGCGTTTACACAAAAACGCCCCGCAACTAATATGCATACGCTCGGAGTTTTTCGTTCATCGCGTATCCGCTCCCAAGGCACTGTCGCTGTTTTAGAACTGTTCTCTATTCGAATTCATTTGTAAATAGGTATTACTTATTAGTATATCATATATAATTACCGAGAAACTGCTGAAAAAAAATGTTTAGTGAGTGTACATGTAAGATTCACTGTGATATGGACATACACAAATATGACATTACAAACATCCATGACGGGAGAACAAACATTTATCACGCACGTATCACGTAAGTGTCTGTCCCGACCGGGAATCAAATGTGGGGCCCTTCGCTCGGCAGGCAGCATCGTGCTGTTTTAGGCTAGGTCGTCATCTAAATGAATAGATAGTGATTTATACATACATTGGATAGATATTGTTAGAGCACGTATAATAAATACACCACCGACCAACACTACACTCTTATTGTATCTATAACAATTATCGGACAGCAAT
>DWPT01007102.1:0-11012 GCA_018251895.1 Agathymus mariae mariae | reverse complement strand
GAGGTAGCTATTAGCGGAAGAGTTTTTTAACCACTTCGGTGTTTGTGGTGAGGTCGCGAAATGCGGATACCTGTTATAAAGTCACGCCTTAACCTATGCACGAGAGGGCTTTTTCCACAAGAAATTAAAGTTCCTAAAAATATAGTGGTGGCAAAGAAAACTGCAAATAATTCAAGCCTCTTTTATCATTTCTTCAATTGCAAAAAAATCAATTTAGCCTTTTAAACCGGTGTAGATGATATAGTAGAATTTCAAAAATGGGTGAAAAAGAAAATTACCCAAATTTCAGTACTACACCTCTATCAAACCCTAGTGGAGCAAAGTATTGGAGTGTAGTTTAAATCTGATAAATTATGAGGGGAGACCATTGTCGTGCAGTGGATCTAGTAGTCAGTGATTTCAATAGGTTGGCGTCAAGTAATAAATGTCAGTTGTTAGTTTGAATGGATTTACACTCATTGCGAGTTCTGATTGTTGTCACAGTGGAAGATGCGAAAGCCGCTCAGACTGTTCTGTGAGAAGGTGCTTATTTCAGGTTTTATTTAAAGAAAATACATTAATATGATCGTTGGGAACAGAAGGATTCAACTATTTAGATTTATATGTATACCAGAGGCTCAGTACAGTACAGGATATTTGTTGTAATAAACATAACACATGGAAAATGTTTTTAAGAAATACGTGTAAAGGTCGGTTATCGGTATGGTCGGTGGTCGGTTTTGAGGTCTAAAAAGCTATCCAAATTTGACAACTCACCTTGACATTGAAAATATAGGAAAAGTAGCGAGGTCGTTGCCGAACCGAAGCCACATTCCATGACCATTTGCTGAGTACATTTAATTATTGTTGCTATATTAGTTATTAACGAGAAATACAACTGTAAGCTCCGCAATTTGTATTGTTTTATGTTTAGTGGCGAACCATGACACTTTGCAGCGGTGATGTAAAATAACTTGTAATAGGCCGGAGCAAATAAATAGTAATTATGACTATGGTGATCACAACTGTAATATAAATGTTTGGTCAATTCCTTTATGGAAAATGAACAAGTATATTAATGAAAGTCTATAGATTTAAGAATAAAACTAAATATACTAAAGTCCCTTCACTATCCCAGCAATGGATAGGTATGATTTAGTTATACCAGTAATAGACAACACACTTATTGTGTACTAGCTAACTTCCCTCGCTTCGCTTCAGAGACACTGCGCCTTACGTTGAGAAATAGCACCTCCATTGTTTTAGGACTGTGTTTTTCTCGTTCTGTTAATTACAAAAACCAATATTAATTTATAACTTTTTTGTTTAGGGACGGATTGAAATGTAACGAACTGTAAATCCTATTAGGCGTTAGATAAGCGCAAACAAACGCACAGACAAACAGACATAAATTCTAACAACAATTGCTTTGGATTCTATTGCGTTAATAAAGACCCCTGACAGTAGTATATCCTTAATATACAGAAAGCGATCAGTTAGAATATTACTATATGTATAGATGATGTTATATACTGTACAAGCTGAGTTTATTGTACCAGTACCATATGGTACCAGTTTTTGAGTTATATACATATATGTATATATATTAATATCTAAAATGATAGACTAGTGGTTTGAACGTTGGCGTCCCGCAAGGATTAATAATTAATTAAGTTCTATATAATGTTCTCAAACGTTTGAACTCTACCAACCCGCACTTTGCCAGCGTGATGAGCTATGGCCTTAATCCCTCTCATTGTGTGAGTAGACCCCGAGTCCAGCTGCGAGACAATTATGAGTTATAATTATGAATATCTAAAAGAATATGTGAATATGATTAGTTTAGGTTCGTGAATACACTGGCAATTGTAGATATAATAAGCACAGTTACCTTACCTTATTACCCACAAAACTTGTGCCTACTATATATTTATAGCCATAATATAAAAGTAATTCAATTTAAACGCAAGACATTGTTTATTCATTAATATGTCTACTGAAGTTTTAGACATCTTAATTAAATATAAAGCTCCGAAAATCAATAAAAGGACGAATGCCGACTTTATCCTATTGTTAAGAAAGGATAGTAGGTAAGTTGGATGGGATCTTCGCGTTAACTTTTTGACGAAACTGTATTTTTTTTTTCTATAAATTGTAATAAGAATTACTTAAAGAATATTTTCGAATGTTGTTTTATGTTTTTGGATTTTGAATTTCGGTGACTTGGTTTGTATTTTCAACTTCCGGTGTTTTTTACCATGAAAATGGAGATTTTATAACTAGGTTTTTCAGTTTCATTATCTGTAGATTGGCACGCAATTATTTAAATTTCAAATTCAGTCATTTGTATGAAGAGAGTATGTTGTTTTGTGAAATAGTGGTGGTTTTTGGTATATATTAACAAAATTTTTATGTTTTTAAAATTTTTATAAAAATGTTCAATTTCATAGGCAAAGACCCTATATTTTAGTCTTGTATATTTTGTGTTAAACATTTTAGTCAGTGTCGTTTCTCAAGTCTGCAAGCCAGAATTATATCAAATGTTTAGATATATTATATCGCAGTGTTTATTCCCCATACGTTAATTGATGTGATGTGATTGGGAGTATAGGACATAAATAAATAAAAATAAACTAAAATAGGGACTCGGGCTGTGGCGTGTAAAAAATTCATACGAACCTACTGAACTGTCATAACTTACACATGTTAAATCCATCCAAAGTTTTATAATCCATAGACGATAGCTAAGTCATTAAAAAGTGGACTCACTGTCAATTGTTTTGTTTTTAATTTTGTTCCGTACTCGGACATTACGATCATGAAGTGCAGGTGTGACAAGTTCAAGTCGGTAGGTAATTTATTTATTGTGCCTACTATCATTGTGCGCACACACCGGGCGGCCTTCGAGGCATTTTATCAAACGTATACCTTTAATATTTCATTTTAATTTCATAAGACTGACCGTTCTTAACGTTTATTTATTTACTTACATTATTGGAAAACCTATAATTAATGCTACTGGAGTTTTTACCTGTCGATCTTAGAGATGGTGAATATATGATTTAGGTGTATCTAAATTAATAGTTAGAAATATTATTAAAATAATTACTACATAAGTAAAATAAGTAATAGTTTAGTTAACAGGCTATCATATCTATTTTATGCTTCCTTTATATAAGGGATATATAGAAAAACGACCATAAATGTCTTTATTAACGAAATAGAACCCAAAAACAGTTCCTAGACGTATGACTGTTTGTCTGTGCGTTTGTTCCCGCTAATCTCAGAAACGGCTTAACAGATTTCGTTATGGTTTTATCTTATATATTGCAGTAAGTATCACTAAATATTTAAAGTTCGTTTCATTGCAATCCGTCTCTTAATAACAAAGTTATAAATTAATATATTTCTAATTCACAGAATGAGAAAATCCCAGTCCGAAAACAATGCAGCCGTTATTTGTACACGTAAGGTTTAGTTTTTCTGAAGCAAAGCGAGGGCACTTTACTAGTGCATGAATATAGATTATTACGATATTACTGACTGCTAATTGAAAAATCGGTTCAGGGAAGAGGTGCCAATCAAGGGTCAGTAGAGGTCAAGTGTGGGGACGATTAGAAATGTGTTATAGGTTTATGATTAAAATATATGGAAGCCAGGGTGTTGGAGAAGTTGAAGTGTCGGGTAAGGGAGTGGTGAAAGTTGTCCTCTTATTCTTCTCGGTACGGTCAGAACCCAGTGGTGGTATAACCCAAATTAAGTATTAGTAAATAGTGCTTTACGACAAACTTCGCAGATGTGATGAAACCATGAACGGGATTTCATTAATTATTATTTATTAAGGCAAAATTAGGTTGTTTCGAAATACGAAAATTCAAAAACTTTGTACATTACTTATGTCCTTAACTTTACTTAACTCACCGGAATATAATATGTCTTTGAATTTGAATTAATTAATGCGTTAACAATAAATTCTTATAACTTTAAAGTGCCTCAAAAAATATTTTTGTAAATCTACTAAGTACATACTTACCTAATTGCTAAAATATTTAACTGCATGAACAAAAATGTTGTTCTGTTTACAAATGACTACAGATTTACATCTGAATAATTTTACACCTAACCTAACCTAACCTAACCTAATCTCGTTCATAATAAAATCATGATTTCGGTCGTGCAAAATAAAGCTTACTAAGAATTTTAGCACATTATAATACTAATGTAGGAAAAAAATGCGACCTTCGTAGCTTTAGCGTAAAAGACAAAATAACATGGTTCGGTTTATAATAATTTACCATTCAATAACAGACTTTAATTGACATAATTTAGGATTATGCTGAAAATGTTCGTATCAAGAATTCATGGGGTTAAGACGTAATTCTTATGCTTAGTCACGATGTTTGTATTTTATTCTGATATTTTGACAGAGTTACTTGGATCATGGTTACTGCGGAACTGCGGCGGCATGCAGAGCTGTTGAGATAGTCGTTACATTTTAAATGTTTGTAGTCCGCAATTATATAAATTTAGAACCAGAACAAAACTTCTTCTAAAATATACCTGTAGGTCTGTGAATTTACTTATGGGTCACACGTTTGTAGCTCAACGTCAACGTAATTTGATTAGCGAGAATGGAATATGTCAAATTGACAGCAATACTTCAATGTTGGCTAATTTCAACAACAATGCATTATTTTCAAATTACATTTTACAATAAAATAAACTTTACACTAAAGTCATAATTGTTAAGCACGGATAGAACAAAAATGTCGATTGAAGACCTTTCTATTTGATAAAAAACTAGATCGCTAATAGATTACAAAAAAAATTAAATGATGACACAAATATTAAAAAAAAATATATCCAAGCTAGGCGGGAAAACTACTCGTACGGGTATTCTGTATAAAATCTGGAACAAGCGACCGACATGAATAACCGCGGCGGTTCATATCGTAACGACATTTTTCACTTCAATGTTTTACCGCTAAGTTCCGAAGGATTACAGTGGTATGCAAGTGAGAACAGTGATATATAAAAAAATTAAATTAACCACGACAACATACTTAAATAAAATAAATTATTACTACACACATTGTGACATTGCAACCGAGAAAAGTAAAAACATTTTAAAATTGTTTCAAGAATTAGGGTAGTAATTAGGTAGGCAAGTAAAAACCTTTGACGTTAAAGTGAATGGTAGAAAACCCAGCTACCTCTAACAAGGGCGATTATTGCTAATAGTCACGTCCGTTGTTCAGCAGGATGCACCACGAGCATGGGATAACTTGAACTCGAGGTTGGGTAGACCCAATTACATCTCAGCAAACCAAATTAAAAAAAAAAACCTTATTTTTCAGTTATGGTTGTTCACTAATTCAAATAAATATATTATAATCTGATAATTTTCACCCTGAATCACGTGGTATTTGCGTCGCTAGTGTGGCAATATGGTGGTTAATCAGATCATATTTCAGTTACACACTTGATTAATATTAAAATACATTTAACCGTCTCAGTTGGTCGTTATACATTTGAAGTTGTAATAAAGTTGAAACGGTCTTCTCCATCGCATCCTGAGTCCTTGGTACAGATCAATTCAGTCGTATACTCTTTGTCTTTATTAACTATAAAAGGCATGCATTGACTGCACAGGGCAAAACCAGTTCTGATTTACCAGAGCGTGCGGTATTTTAAACTTGAATACAGATAAATTGAGCGATGATAACGAACTTGAAAGCACAAAGAAAATTCTATACAGGACGACGGGGTTGCTACTACAAAGGGACCAAATAAAAGTAATTCCGCTAAGAGCTAAGACTCGGTATTAACGTCGCTTTTCGTTTTTATGCAGTAAAAAAATTAAGTATATAACGTATTATTTCGTTTATAAAAGCATAATGTGATCGCAGTGGATGTCGTCTAAAGGTTAATCTCACGAACGAAGGGCCGGATTTTAATTCTGCACGCACCGCCAAATTTCATGTGCATATTAGAAATAAATTATTACTTGTTTTGTTGAAGGAAAACATTGTGCACATACCTGCATACCTGAGAGATTTTCATAGTATCAAATGCGTGTGAAGTACGCCAATCAGCATTTGATCAGCGTGGTAGATTATGGCCTTTCATTGTGAGAGAAGCTTCATGATAGTTGTTGATGACAATTTTATATAACTACGCATTGATGTGTAAACTGCAAGTGACCAGGACACCTCGAGATTGGCCACTAGCTCTTTGACGAATTCGTATCGGTAACGAATCGTATGTTCGAAGCAGCATGATGTAGTTACGATCTAGGGCCGATCATTTCTATGAAATACCAGAGGCCCGGTCCCTTCCCGAGTCTTGCAGTGGATCGTTACGGGTTTATTTGAATTTGAAATAACCAATACACACGTTTAAATATTATATAACGCTAAGGAGTTAGAAACTGGTAACACTATTTATGTTGATGTAGGTAGGTATACTTAATTACGATTGTATTCACTAGAAATTACAAAATGATTGCGATGGTTATTAATAAGAGTAAATGAACTATGTAGTTGTGGTACGAGTTGAATGATGCGGGTTGCAATAAAATGCGGTTTATATAACATTTTAAAATAAACGTTCAACTAAGCTTATTATTAATAAATATTTGAAAAATCGTTAATTTTTGTATGTATTTTTCTTTTCCACATAGATATTATATAGAAGGATAAAAATATAATTATTTGGAAGTGGTTTTAAATATGAAAAAATGTAGTGTTCTATTTTATAACGTTATCTATGGTAAAACCGGTAATTTACAGGTATTGATTAAAAAAGTAAATCGATATTCGTGATTGAGGCCACTACATAAAAAGATCAGGAAGTATTCGCGCCGACCTGTTTCGCCCTCAGCTGAACATAAATCGCCCATTCGTATGATTAACTTAAAGATCATATTGACATTTATTATTATCCTCATTTTGTTTTACGCGCTATAAAGTAACTTCGTTATCGCATTCTCTTAAAATTCTGAAATAAGTATGTTAAAACGAAACAGGATAAGGCGTTACATTTTAAATATTATATCTTTCGCGTAATATCAGACAATAAATTACATTAAAAGTAATTGATCAAAATCTGAACGAACGTACCTATATATAGTCAAAAAGACCAACGAGTACTTACTAATTTCTAATATTTTTTATGTTGTGTTCAACGAACGAAAGGCAGTGATTACGGATCCTAAACTGGTCTTGAAAACTATTTGATAGCAATTAATTAAATGGTAAATATATATAAAAATATATATAATTAGCGAAATAAAAATTTTCAATTGGGATAAATTAAAAGTAAAGGATCAAATTCAATGCAAATATAAGTAGAAATGCTACTTACAATTGAATATACCTATCAAATGTTGATCAAACATCATAGATTATATAAAAATACTTAAAGTAAGCTTTTTGATAAATTTACTGAACTTTTTGAAATTATAAAAAAATATTGTACAATTAACATAAATTAACTACCAAATTTATAATGCCATTGAGATATAATTTGCTAACGTATTAATGGGTTGTACGAAGCCACCACAACTTTTAGCGAGTGTTTGAAAAATTCTTAGTAAAATTAAAAGATAACTTAATATAACTATTAAAACCGCAAGTCTTTATAATTATGATAGACAAAGAACAAATTCTTTCGTTCGTTACAAACACATTCGTTCTTTACAATGACCACATTTGTTTTTCGGATTTCGATCATTTACTACTGACGTTGGCTGTACTCTATGTCTATTTACGTATTCGCTAGAATGAGCTTTTTCACTGCTGTAACAGAAGGTAGTTCACCTACGTTGTCTAATATGTAAGTATACTTTTAAATATTATATATTATTATAGTATAAATATCAGATTGTGTCTGAGGTCAATTAAAAATGAAGGCATGTTTTAATAAATTACAGTATGTTACCTTTGATGTAATATTTTTTTGTGTATGCGGTTTCATTATATATAAGCTTTGGTTTCAGGTTGTGCAGGTTTCTAGATAAATACTTGTATTTTCATGACATAGTATAATATCGACATCATAAGTACGAATTATATTGAAATTTTTTAAGACATTAATAACAGAACTCTTTTTTTATTAAGTATATCAAGAATTTTAGTAATCCTTCTGGGTAAAAATTGGTCCACATATTAAATCATGTCACGACAAAAAATATTTAGTCAATTCATTCCTTAAAACTCGATCATAGCCAATACACATACATAAGTAAGTGTAAGGCTTGCATTGATACTGCAAACGAGAATATTTCTTATATATTGCTCGGACTTTTAAATCTCCTGGCGTGCCTTCTGACAGCGAAGGTCAATAAGACTACAAAGTGAGCGATGTGGGCGTATCGGAGCTGAAACCTGCCCGTGCCGGCGGATACTGCAGTACGATACTGCGTTCAATTGCTCTAAATATCTTGCAGGTATTGCAGTGTAAAGTAATATTAAGATTCTTTTACAATAAAATGTATATACTTATCACTTATTAAAATCGCATTCACCGAAACTATCTTAAAAAATAAGTATACTTGAATTAATAAGCATACCAGAATACAAATCCATCGAAAGAAGATCCTCATCTCGTCACAGAACTTGCGCAGCACCGGTACAGCTGATCGAACTACTGTATTGATAAAGACATGTCCACTTTGTCGGGAATTATTATCAAAAACAACATTTCGAATAAACCTTTGCTGTGACAATGGTCGTCTATAGTTTCATTTCCCGGTTTAAGCAGCACTCGAGTCACAGTGT
Organism: Agathymus mariae mariae; assembly: GCA_018251895.1. Lineage (NCBI taxonomy): Eukaryota > Metazoa > Arthropoda > Insecta > Lepidoptera > Hesperiidae > Agathymus > Agathymus mariae. The sequence continues at coordinate 2,253 of DWPT01007102.1, read as the reverse complement.
AACACTAAGCGAAGTCCTCTAGTTCTCTATTCGAGTTTCGAATTGGAAAAAGCGATTCACTTCTAGTACACGTGTGCCCTGCGCGCGTGCTGCGATTAACTACGCGGTTCAATTGGATCACGGTAGCGTAGAACCTACTGCTAGTGACCTTCCCAATTACGAATTTAATGTACGAAATGCACTTTCTTACGTATATTACGCTATCGTTATACTTGCTACGTCAACGCACCATCTGAGCGTTAGATTGTGGTGTGTTGATTGATAGAAACATACGCGAATACAACAAGTAATTATTTATTCCTCATTAATATTATACACTAAAATAATTATAACAAAATAATGATTGCCAAAATATATTACAAAAAATATTACACGGGTATAATTTTTTTTTCTTTAATACTAGATAAATTAAAGAAAATAGATAACGAAAATTAATAATAAAAAATTGACGACCGGCGTGATTAAATAATAAGTTCATAATTTTATACGTGATCAGTGTCCGTAATAGGGGTCGTGACCGTGTTGGGGCAACGCTGGTTGAACTTCGTACTGCGGAATTTGTGGATAGTATGCGGGAGGCTGGAACAAAAGTAATACATTACCTCTATGCAGTACCTATTATCAATACATTCTCAACAATTGAAGGTTACCACCAGGTAACCTAGAACTTTACTATTAATGCATACATTACATCAGAATGTCGCAAGCGCTACCCATCGACTAATAAAATGACTTTTTACAATATTTCATTACTCTGTTCATAGTTAATTATATCAAAGTGTCTAAGGTATACATGACGTGACATGAATGAGTAACCCATGTAAATAAAAATTCAAATCGTAATCCAATAAGTATTCTATCACTGTCTTGCTCGTTTGTACTGATATAATGGGATGGTAAGGGGCTCCATCCATCCTTAAATACAAGCCAACCCCCCTGCTCGCGGCGCACCTTGCTGAACAACAGATGAGGCTGCGGCAAACGGCCCCTCCTGGTGGTGGTCGCTGGGATCTGTACGACCCAGTTTACGCCGACGGTACTTACACGATATCAGGGTATTTTGCCAGACTAGCTAGCTACCACTCTCCTTCTAAAATCGACCGTGAATATTTTATGGGTATTTCGGTCGCAGTTTCGGAGAGTCAGTAATAATACAGGTTACCCGTTTCCTTTTCGGTCGGGAATACTTTGGTGATGGCTTAGCGTGTTACAGAAGTCTGTGCGCGATGGTGACCACTTCCCATCGGTTGGCTCGTTTGCTCGTTTGTCGAACAGGTAAATAAAATAAAAACTGAACTTCACTCTGAATGCAGTTTTTTGATGTAAAAAAATTTCCAAGCACTTACTCGTATGACAGTTATAATTATAACTTCTGACGGCGGTATTAAGATATTTTTATATGAGATTATTTAAAGTGTTCATATATATATATTTAGAAAATATCAATTGAAAAAAAAATTTGAACGCGAAGACACTAATGATAAATAAATAAAAATACTAACCTGACTATACATACTGTGTGTTGGTTTCTTTTTTTCAAACGATACGTGTTGATGTTTCTTGGTTGGCAAGTGGTTTGTTATCAAATCTTTTAGCTTCATTTTAGTGGACAATAAATTTGATACTAGTGCCTTATTAAAAGCCCTCAGTTCCGCTAATTTAGCCTTTACCGCCCAGAGGCCGTCTTTCAACAGGTCCATTTTATCAAAATCGAGATCGTCTTCATGCTCCTCGTGGTCGTAAGATGGTGTATCGAAGACTGCCCTAAACAACTGTTGATCATCTTCATCCAAATCGGTGTATCGCGGCTTTGAGAACGCTGCAAGAAACGTTTAAGACTTTATGACTTTTAAATTAATCAGTGTTATTATTGTTTTAGTCATTCGTTTTAAGATTAGTAATTTGTGAAAGTTGCAGTGTTTTCATTGAATATTTTTAATATAAGCACCATTACAGTTAACATACACTGGTACCTGCATTTCATGCATACATGCATGACATTTTTATCTAGTTTTAGTGGGTTATTAAAATAAAATGTGTAATGATGATGGTAATGATACCAAATATAAAACTCCTCGAAGAAAAAAGTGAGGGTAATGAAATCATGATCAAAATCTCTTTACCATGTCTGACAAATACTATCATAATTTCTTATTAAATTCGTGTAAACTTACCGGGAGTAACAAGGCAAAGGCAATATAACACAATTATCAACATTTTACTTTTAAAATTTTTGAGTTTTTAAATTCACTC
>DWPT01007101.1:0-11012 GCA_018251895.1 Agathymus mariae mariae | reverse complement strand
TTATAAGAACTATCTTATATGCTGTATATGCTGATATAATTTGCATTCATTTATCAATCAGACTTATGACATTACACAGAAAACTATATTGTACAGTGTAAATAGTAAAGCTATTATCAGGCCTAAATCTTCTATTTTAAATAGGTACAATGTAAACACAATGTCAGAGTGAATAGACACATGACATTGCAACAATGTTTGAAATATTCGATTTATGTTAAGTGTCAGTCAAATATTTATCTGAATTGAGTATTTTTATTGCATATGAAAGTATGTTGGAAACACATTGAGTGCAGCAGCATTAACTGGTTAATGCAATTTATTGTCTTTTCTCTAGAGCTTGTAATCCTATTAGAGGTTTGTTATAAAACAGCTGTTCTAAAGGGAAATAGTGTTTAGGAATTATATCATGAAATTAGCATATCTTATCATTAAATTATTACTTATCTTTGATAACTTTATGAAGTACAGTTTAAGAATTGGAAGTAGATTTTAGAGTATCTGGGATTGGGCACTTTTCTATTTTTATGTGGTAGGTTGGACTGGCGGATCGCTCGCTTATGCCTGGCGATGTTGTGCGGCGCCTCATCGCTGGCAAGGACACCCAGCGCGGCTACTGCAGAGATATCGTGATGACCGCGGCGCTACAGATTGTGGGCACTAAGCACGTCATACCAAATGTGGCGAGCGAGAGGCTCCAGCCCTTGGAGGAGTTCACCCCAGACTTGGCTGTCTGCCTCGACTCCTGGGTTGGCACATCGAAGGTATCACTTATTATCATATGATATCAATGAATCTCATATAAGATTCATTTTATTATAGATTTAACGATGGGGTTTCTTGCTTTTTTGACTGTTAACTTGTCTGTTATTATGGGTATGTAAGGTTTAACCAGTGTTTATGATCTACCTAAAACTATCATGATTATCATAAACACTATCTGTCTATGGACTATTTAATATTAAACTACAGAGCTCAGCTCAGAGTCTCCTCCCAGAATGTAACTATGCTGAGTAATTGCAAATTAGTAGACTTCATATATTTTTGAGCACATTATAAAACTAGTATGCAGGTTTCTTTACAATATTTTCCTTCACCGGTGGAAGGGATAATAAATTTCTAATACACATGAATTCTAAATTCACACCATTAGGCTGTCAATGCCATTAAGTGTTTATAAAACTAATGGGTTAACATAATAAATATTTTTTTATTGAGTTACAGATATATACTACTCTTATAACTATTAAATTTAATGTAACACTGATTGATGCTGATGTTATTTGCATTAACCTCTTGTATAGGTCAACTGATTGTGAATATTTAGATCCTATCTGTACTTGCTGTATACAATCAACCTGTCCTTAAGGTCATTGTCCTGCCATTGAATATACAATGATTTAAGCTTATATTACTTACTATTTATTTGTATATTATAATATAATTGGTGTTATTTTGACTAATTAAAAAACAGAGTTATTTTAATACTCAACGTGTTTAGTTACTCATGTATACATGTTGCAGCTGATGTATAAATACTGAATAAGAGCTAACTAAATGAGCATTATCTTACTTATATTTCGAGAGTAATTTATGAGCTTCCTTAATTTAGATGAAATTTTAAAAATTATGTACTTAAGAAGGTAAGACATTTATTAAGAATTTGAGTGATAAAACATAATTGACAAATCAAAAACACAAAATTCCTTATAACTGAGACAAAGTAAACTATTATGGATATGAAATTTTAGATCCAGATATGAATATGGATATATGAATAATATTTTACCGGTTACCGTTATTTATATGAAATTGTTTCAGATTATCCAATTGTTCCGGATAATTTCGGTTACAGATATTAGATGATTATTTTACTTGGAAATAAAATATAATGTATTCACAAAGTTTGACTTTGTTTCTATACACTATTATGTGGTATTATAATCACAGAAAAAACAAAGTAAATAATAAAAACTGCCTAATACGAGAACGACACGGCCAATGTATCGGCTCGGCCAGCGTAAACCAGTTATAACTTACTTTATTTAGACTCTGCCTCTATCCGAAATTATCTGAAATTTTTTTATCGGATTCGGTTACGATTTGGGATACATTTTGATTTCGGATATCCGGTAGTTCCGGTTACGGAGCTCCATAACACCCCTGAAGTACACACAAACGTGCAATTTTCAGCTGCATCAAGAATATAGCAGTGATTGTGCAATTTGCAGGCAGTGCACAGCAAGCTCCGGCTGGTGTCCGCGGACGGCTCTCGGCTCGAGTACCCCGACCTGGACACTTGTCCCTTAGAGGACTACTCGATGCGTCGCCGTCGGTCCACGCCGTACTCTTCGTCCGAGTTCTATCCGGGGCAAGTACTGTACGGACCTCTCGGCTCGCTGGACACGGGCGCGAACTGGCTTCACATCAGTAAGGAGATGAAGGCGGCTAGGAAACATAAGATGCACGATCATAAGGTACGGTGAAATTTTATGTATAATTATCTTGAATTGGCTGAAATCGCTATATTAAAGGAAGATGAGAATTACTTTCTTGGTTATACGTCAGTGATGCAAATGTTGTTGCGAGTTTGACCAATTTAATTTGTAAGCGACTTACTTATCCACGTCTTTTTTTTGCTTCTACTACTGTTTTTAAAAGGTGCTTTAACATTCAAGAGAAGAAACGCCGAAAAAAATCTCTTCAGCCCACCTTTCAATACAACACACGGCAATTCGTTCAAACCTGAGTGGAACTAGGAGTCAACACTGGGTGTAATATTTGAAGTACAATTTGTTTTAATGTGACACCTTCAGGATGTATTAATATGTTACTATATTCGATAAATTGCTTTGTCGCTAAAGCCACTGATGCCCTGATAGTATTATCTTTATGTTTCTTAGGATTTATCCAACTTGCAATCCAACTACATTTTTTATTTATTTATTATTAAATATTAACTAATTAGTATTTGAGTTTACTAACACGTGATAATTTGTTGAATAAAGTTTATAGAATTCCATTTCATAGCGTCAGCAGTTTGAAGTTGGGTCGTTAATAAAAATCATTATATATGAGGTATGAATCCTATTTTTAATCAATCTCATATTAATTTTGTACTTCCAGTTCACGGTAGAAGCAGTGGTAACCGAGAGCGTCAGCGTGCACTGGCAGTGCCGAGCGTTGTGCATGTTACCCCCTGAGGCTGCCGCACCACAACAACCCAAGTTCCTTGTTGAAGGTACAAACGACATATATTACCCTCAATAGGATAACAGTAGCATGATATCCAGACGGGTTGAACTCTGGATCATCAGTGAACTTTGTAGGCAGGGTTCAGTGTGTATTCCTATACACAATACAAAGGTCTCTGTTCCTTCTACATTTGAACACTTCTGTGGTTCTTGAACAAAGGATGCGAGCGCCATGTCAAAGCTCCTATTTCACATTGGTCTTTTCCTGTGTTTGACAATGCTTGCAATGTAGGTAACATGTAATCGTTTCTGAATAGCGTGTGAATGACGTAACATTTTGATGCAGGTGAAGATTTAAAGAAACTGAAGTTGCTCAACGTTTTTGAGCCGTGCACGCTGCAAGTCGGCGATAGGAACTTCCTCACTATCGGACCAGAAGACACGTTCGTTAGTAAAAAGCAGTGGAGGAAACAGCAAAGTATGTTTTTGGAACTAACAACATTTTGGAAATTATTATTTTCATATAATGTAAACATAACAAATGTAATTATTATAATTTTATACTGTAAATCGCAGTGATAGTGTAGGGGTTTGAATGTAGGTCTTCAGCACCGGAATTTGGCCACACACACTTGGCCAGCGTGGCGGACTTATGACCTGAACCAAAATCTCATTGTGACGAGGAGGTCCAACTCCACCAGTGGGACTATATAGGTTGTAACAAATGAAAATACTAAAGCAACTTTACATTGCTTTAACAGGTAAATACTATCGGAATCTCCGCAAACAAACACGCCCTCCTCCCAGGAAACCGTCCAAAGCTGACGCCAACCCCGGCGATCACATGCCGTCCCGACCAAAGAAACGCGCCTCCTCACACCGCAAACTCAAATCTGCCGATGTACGTATAGCAATGCCATATTATTTCCATATTCATAATGTACACCCAACAAAAATAAATAGATTTTGTATCCTAGTTGAAGTGTCTCTTGTCAGGCAAAGTAAATCTTTTAGTTCATTTCCCGGCTGGGGTAAATATTTATGACGCCGAAAAATATATATATATATATACATATATTTTATTTATTATATATGTCTGTAACACCTACGACAGAGGCAGGCACAGTGATAGTCGCTGTGAGGATTTATGAGTATGTGAATTTGGATGAATGTGACTGAGTGTTGGAATTAATTATAATGAGTACGCACATGATGGTACAATTGAATTAACAATACTTACTTGAAGATATTTTTGGCTCTGTCAGACTAAATTCAAATGACTCATGAGATATAGACGCGTCCTTATTTCGCCTGTCCACCTCTAGTTTCACAAAACTAATCGCAAGTACCATTGTATGTAGATTATTCAATAAAAATAATTTCTGATATTACTGTATCCCATTTTGGTAGGTATATTTCCGGACGGATCGGACGTTTCTATTTCTAAACGTATGCTCAACAGAACGACATGGAGGTGGATCCCTCGGAGGAGAAGCTGGAGTCGCTGGACGAAACGCTGAAGGCGGACGCTACCTGTCCCAGCATCAAGATCGAGCCCATCGGCGATGTGTCGCTGCCGATCGCCAGCAGTTTAGAGGACACCGTCACCGAGGAGAAGAACGACTCCGGCATCAGGTTAGGATCGTTGATGTGATGACTAGTTGTGATGTGCCTTTGTGACAGCTGATACCATTGATCTATATATGTTTTAATGTTGGTGGCATTATGGTATAAATGTAAATAAGTATGAACACATGTCTCCTATTAAATAAGTCTATGCTCCGAGGGTTTATTACTGATCAAGGACAAGTTGGGTTACAAAAAAGGATAATGTTAACCAGCAGTGCAGAATAGATAGGTTATTTGAATTGATAGTAATCGAATGTTTTACCATATAGTAAAATGTTCGACTAACTTCGTATTTTTTTTTAATGTATTTCTTATCTCAAGAGAGATAATTTATTTTTAAATTGTTTTTATGTGATGAGTTTTGAATTAATATTCCAATCGCTATTAGGTAGATACTGACGTAGAGACAGTTAGACTTGTTTATTTTATCTATTTCCATAGTCTATGGAGCGACGCGTTATAGCACGCCTAATAGGTTATGGATATTATGGTACAGGTGAATATGTTAATGACAAGGACGCACGGAAATAACAGTGCCGAAACCAGTTCGACGCAGGTTAGAACTTACTTTGTAATTGTTACATGTGTTGTTTGAAAAGGTGTGCTGAGGAGTTGCTTTGCTGTTTTTCTCCTCGATGTTTTTTCATCTTAGTCACGGTAGTAGAGGTAAAAAACTGTATGTGTGAGTGTAGTTACACAGCCCGTAAATGGGTACGTGATTTTGAATTGAATAGTTCAGAATCATTCTCTCCATATACTGATACCTCACATTATATTAATGTAACTATATTTTAATAAAACACTTCGATGTCATATATTGTAGTCCATCTGAAATGAAAATACACAACAACAAAATCACGATAGGTTTAAATATAAATTGGAAGGCGTTAAAATACTTCAGTACATTGATATTAACACCCTTTGTTTCTTTCTATTAGTCCCGAGCCTGCTAAAGAGGACAGCGGACTGCTGAACGAAGACGGCAGGAACTCGGAAACGGGACTGAACGACGACGACTCTGACAACTGGGAGAACACCAGCAGCGATGGTAGCGACACAGACAGGTCGGTTGTTTTGATATAATATATATGTTTGATATAATATATATATATATTTAATTAGTGTAGCAAACAACCAGGGAGTTCACCTTATGATTATTTATGTATCCATATTCAAGTACATAAATCAAATTTGAATTCGACACTGAACTCGTGTGTACGTTCATACCCCAGCGGCGCGACGTGGTCCTCCCGCTGCTCGTCGGCGGCGTCCGGCTCGGGTCGCGGCAAGCGCTCGCCGCAACTCGCCGTGCGGCTGCTGCGCGGCAAACGGCTGAAACGTGCGCCCCGCCGCGCGCCGCCCGCGCCGCCGCCGCGCCGCAACGAGCGCGTCGTCGTCGAGACGCTGCACACCACTAGTCATGCGAATGTCGTTTGGCAGGTCGGTTGTTCGAACGGATGACTAATAACGAGTACATTTTGGATAATAGTAGGCAGAAAATAAAATCGATAACGACATGGACAACGGCTTGATATATTATTATATTCTGTAGTTTATTGGAACACTTCTCGCGGATATTAATAACTTATGGAGCCTTCGCTCTATAAAAAGATACCTATAGCTATTTCTTTTTATGAAAAGAAACCTGTGGTAAGGAGAAAAAAGTACTCCCCCCCTTTCTCTCTGTCTCCTCCTCCATTCATCCTCCATCCGTATCGCAATCCTGGGAGTTGATCAAGCTGGTTTCAAAGAAGCTTGGCGTAACGTCAGTTAGTCGTCTTCATACGGAGTACTGCTCTCTCCTTTGGTCAGGGAGCCAAAATACCAGCTTCATCTATGTCGTCACTGACTTACGAATCACGGACAGGCTGGTACCCTGGAGCCTTAGGAGGGACATGGGTTCCCTTCGTGTGATCTATCGATATTACAACGGTAACTGTTCCATAGAGCTGTTCGACTTGGTCCCCCTCGTCATCCTACCATAATTGCACCCCTCGCCTAAAAATGAAGTTCCATCTACATTAACTGCATTCATTCAGTCCTCCATCGTCCGATTTCACGATCCTACTTGCCACGCACATTCATTTTGCAATTTCGCTTATGATTTATAATTAATTTTAAATTGTACTTTCCAAACTCTACGTTACCTACGTCAGACAATCGCTTACAAAATGTCTGTGGCAACATTACATATTACAGGACGGCACGATAGAAATGGGCATCCCCTCCACGCAGCTGTATCCCATACACCATCTGGATGGACAGGAGTGTTTCCCCGGGGACTTCGTTGTCAGCGGCGCAGCTAACGTGGAAGAGAACCAACAGGTCGGTGAACTTGACGTATGTTGTGATGTATTTTTGTTGTTACGCAATGAGTTTCAACTTGAATGGTAGTAACAAATTTGTGGTTGTTTATAATTTCATTATAAGTACGTGTTCTACATAGATTGGCGGTTCAAATGTCCGCACGTTTAACGAAGGGACGCCATGATTCTATTAACTGTATACATTGCATATGTATAACATTGTACTAAAGTTAGATACTGTAATTCATATTTTGATGTGCATTTAGCACATTTATTTGGTAAAAAAATAAATTTGAGGGTACCTATGTATGTACCCTCAAAAATAATGTTGTGTTAATGCATCTGCACATGCTGGATTATGTCTTAATTCCTCTTTGTGAGAGCAAACCCGAGCCCAGCGGTGGGACACTTGTAGGTTGTGACACGATAATGACCATTAACCGAGGATATTTTACAATCAGTTGAAACACCGCGAGTACGGCGTCGTTCAGCGGGTCGACCACCACGGGCGAACCGCCATCGTGCACTGGTACCGCACCTACACTAGCGCCGACGAACCCGTGTGAGTAGCCATTCCACGTATGGATATTAAAAGGAACACTGATGCTGAGATCTTGTCTTGAAGGTCTTGTCGGGTTCGCGGCCACTCCACTCGGCCGCCTCATGGCATGGTTGTCTTAAGACTCGTCTTGCAGTATGTAATATCTTACAAATCGTGAGTATTGTTTTTTATAACGGGATCTCCAGTTTCGTATCCTTAATCGGATTCGAGAAAACCATCGACCACCTTTATAGCAATAATTGTAATAATTCTGCAGAAACTTTCAAATCGTATCCATTGTCGTTGCTTTATAGTCGAATGAAGGCGGCAGTCTTGTTATAATGAAAAATTGGTTGTATGTTTCATAAAATCGGAGCAGAGAAAATATGAATGTAACATTTCGTTAGTAAACGACATTAAAACTGCAACATAACTGTTCATGTGCCAAGCGTGTTTACTATGGTTTTAGTGCATCAGTACCCACGGTTGGAAAGCATCTTCTGCTTCCTTTACTGAGACATTTATATTCTATACATAAGAACTATAACAATAGGGTGCGACCTCTTAATACGCTCCTAATACGCATGTCGTTGTACATTTTCGATTATCGGGCTGTTTTGTAACTTACCAAGTATATATTATAGACAGATTTTGAGACTACGAACTCTTAGTTGTTTTAAGCGAGAACGTGTCTTGTCCGCAGTCCTCAGATGCTGTACGAGAGCGAAGTGAGCGTGTACGACCTGAAGGACCACCCTGATTTCCAGTACAGGCCGGGCACCGTTGTCATCAGGATCGCCAACTTCACCGGCGAAGACGTCAATTGTACCGCCGGACAGGTACACGTTTGTGATAACTCCCAATTCATTCTCAGTTCAGTTACTGCCGACTGTAACCAGTTATGTGTTGGGGTGGGTGTACAGTTGTGAGATAATATAAATATATTTTAAAATTATATAATCGCAGACCCTATACATTTTAACTGTAACAAGTACTCACGATTCAAGTGTTTTTTTTTTAATATTCCAACGCAATCACATGGATGACATGGTCACACTGAGGCGTTAGAGTTAAAATGTACAGCTATGAGATATAAAAAATTTGAATGTGTTTATGTGCAATAGTCGTTTGGTTATTAAATTGTAATAATTTTATTTGTAGGTGATTGACAACTTTCCATCTGGTCGCGTGAAGGTGTGGTGGGTGGACGGGCACACGAGCATGTGTTGGCCGCAAGATTTGTTCAAGGTACGTACATTTGAAGTACTATAATATTATGTAGCTTACAATCTATAAACCTACAGCCAACAAATCAGTACAGTACAGTCAAAGTCGTTTAGCGACGCGATCTTAACTGTCAATCTTGAGATCGCTAATGATTCTCGTAGCAAATGTCACTATTGATTTGACAAGGATTTTTATCAACTAGGCAGCTGAAAATCCTCGTCACCAAGTTAGTGGCTACCAAGGGTCTATACAACGTCTTTTGGTTAATAGGATTCACCACAAGTAGGGAAGTTTGACTTGGATTTGAAGATGGACAGTCTTTTGTGTTCTGAAATGTGACCAACATGCAATAGTTAAACAAGATTTCTTTTAGGTCGGTGAATATGACTCTGAGGACGGCGAGTTGTGGGCGTCGGACGCGTCCGCTTCAGAGGATTCCTGGGAGACGCAGAGTTCGGTGCCGGATCCCGAACCTCGTACACCGGATGCGCTGCCCTGCCCAGGCGCGACCCCTGCGGCCCCGGTGGACCCCGCCGCGCCCGCTGAACGCCCCGCTAGCCCTCTCGGTGTGTTGCCTGGCATTGCCCGGACGTTGAGTCTAGTTATAATATGCTGGATGAACTACTTATTGTCAGTTTTATAATAATATAACGGCTTGTGGACCTTGGGAAAATAACCTACAGAATTAAATAATTTTATCACGGTTATCATGCGATATATCACATTAAATTATTTGTAGTTAATGTTGCACGTATAAGTTTACAATGCGTATACCCGCGATATATCATTGACCTTTAGTATGAGATTTCGTTAATCTGTGGTTTTCTGCTTCCTTGTTTAAAAGTCCGTTTAGTCATCAATCATGCTTCTTATGTTTAGATGGTAGCCTATACTTCAGTGGTTTATTCGAACGGCATAATGACTTCCGACATCCAGCTATTAACCTCTACTGGACTGCACTAGAGCAGTGTGATAACTAAGCTCAGTGATTTATACAGATCCCTGTTCATCGGTGGGTCCCTAATGGATGGAAACCACCATCAATATAAACGGCAACATGTTTGTTACGCAGCGTTGTGTAGCGCGATGGAGGAGGCGGCGGAGGGGAGCGACGCGGCGGGTGGTGCGGGCGGCGAGGTGGCGGGTGTGAGCGTGGTGCTGCCGGCGGGCGCGGTGCCGCGGCTGCTGGAGCCGCGCGTCGCGGCGCACATCGAGCGCGGCCGGCTCGCGATGCGTCGTCTCGAGGAGATCTTCGCTAAGCATCCCACGCTGCAGTCGCAGGAGGTACGCACTGTACACGGTCTATGCTTCAACGTCCATTTCGCCAAGTTACTAATTCTCACATAGTGGAGTGGAGAGTAAGGCATGTATTTATGACATTTAAAAAATTGAACTTTTCACAAATGGGACGTGTCGTTCACGTTGGATATTTCGCGAATTAGATATCCTATGCCGATCCTAAGTCCGGTTTTAGGAAATTGTTATTCTATAGTAATAGCTAACTTAACTGAATTCCATTTTTACGGTGACTGAATGACACGCACGCTGAGGTCATAAAATTAAAATTTGTGTAAGTAACTTAAAATATTTGAGCTTCATAAACAATAAGAAAGGATTTGTGAAATACATCATAACAGAGGTCAAATTAGTGTGTTAAAGCTGTAATAAAAAAAAAACTTAAGTGAATATTCACGACCTTTGAAGGTGAGAAATCTAGTAAAGGGCTCAGTCGATGGGTAATCTAATATGCTGCGTGGTCATCGCTATTATTACAACACGTATTAATTAGTTCGCTACTATAAACCGCCAAATGTACCGCCCAAGTTATTTATCTTACAAGATAGTAATTATAATATTTATTGCTCCACAGATAATGCGCAAACTGCTCAATTTATACAAAGACTGTCGTTTTCTGGATCGCCTTATGAATACTTCCTTTTTTCATGAGGATATCTTTTTGGTAAGGAAAATGTTGAATCCTTTCTACCTTGTACGGTAATGTCACGTGTGACATATATGTATATATGTATGTGATTATACTCAATTATGACATCACAAGTAGTCGAATTTGAGAGGTGCTAGATTTTTGTATGATATTCACAAAATTTTATTGAT
>DWPT01007100.1:0-11013 GCA_018251895.1 Agathymus mariae mariae | reverse complement strand
TTGACAGTATCCCTGACTACATAGGGTTCTAAATCCTGTCTACTTCTGATGAAAACATAAATTCTTGGGACAATTTGCCGAATAATTATTACCTGCTTGATTTACCTTCAAATTACCTTGATAATAATGTTACAAGGAATTTTTAAATTTATAAATAAATATCTTTGTATGTATTCACATTTATAAGCTTTGTGTCTTATAAATTAATACTTACCGAACACTTAATTTGAACAAACGCATCTCTAATCTGTCACATACAAGAATTATATAGTAGGTACTAAGTTGGATCATCAAAATGAACTAATCCACTGAAGGATCTTAATTGGGTCATTTTGCTTCAAGTAACTTTCTATAAATAATTTTAGGTTTTGCTATTCCAACCCATCCATTCATTTGGTAATTTTGAAGTATATGATAATTCCGATTTTAGTCACGATTTTGGACAACATATGACTTTGAAACTTGATCAAAATCATTAAAAGATTAATACATTTGAACATTAAACGCAAGTATGATTTTTACATCCGAAAGCCAAATTGCCAACTATAGTTTTAGTTTTTTTTTAAATTCAAATTATAAAAATCCTCTTTTATTATCAGACTCTCAATCTACGCATGTGTGAATTTCACATCCACATAACAATCACTACATGTAGATTTACTAATTTTACTTTTTATATTCTAAATTTAAAAATTGTTTAACAGCACTAGTAGGTAATACCCTCATACGAACATAATACCTACATAAACACATGCCTGTGGATTGCGGTTTTGCACCAGGTGTGTATAGGTCATCGACATTGTACGTCGTGGTATTGCAGAGTAAAAGAGACTTTAATACTTGTTTCTTAAGTTTAGTTTCAACTGAAGTAAAGTTATGTGTAAGACGTGTGGTCGGGCAATGAAAACTAAACGCTAATAATGTAATCACTGGATACATTTCAGAATGACGGAAGTACAGAATCAAACTTGTGATCGGTCTTAACAGTGTTTGGACAGGAGATCGCTGTACTGATTTTATTTATTATTAAAATTTATAATTAATGCGTATTTCAGTTCTGTGTTTAATTTTCTCTTATTGAATAATAAAACAAAATCGTATGGAGTGGCTTACACTGATACATTAAGTTCTCTTTGAATATGATGAGATAATTTTTGTTTTAGTCACGCTATTGAGAACATACAGCTCGGTAAGGTTATATTTTATGGGATAAAATGGTTCCGAGTTAATTAAAATAATTAACTTCCATTTAATGCACTCTCACAGCGTTATGATTCTTGAAAATTTGATCAAAATTTTCGTCTCATTTATATTAAATGTCACATGAAAATTAGCAAATATTATCTGCCAATATTTTGCGTAAGCAACATTGAACGCAGCTAATTATTGTACGAATACTATTATAAGCTTTTTCAGTAAATTTTTAATTTACATACTTACGGGTACGGATATTACCTACATATAAACAGAGTGAAATCGTAAGGTGTCGCTGTTTGTAACTTACCAATCTATTTCGCGTGTTTGAAATCACATAAATTTTTAATTTAGTAGGTACCTTTCATTTCATTCGGGTCTTAAATGACTTTGGTAGCAAATATATAGGAAAAATTACAGTCAACATTTTGACTAGGTACACAAAACTTTTTTTTATATTGAGATTATTTTGCTCAAATATAATGTAGTCTTTATGCAAGTAGCAATTTTTATATTCTTAATTTTTTTTTAATATTTATCCGGTGACATTTATCAATACAACCTATATAATAAACCTAACCTAATCTAACCTATCCAATATATCAACAGGAATGTTGACAATATACAATAACACGGTTCTGTACCCTATTGATCGATATTGACAAGGTACCTGCCCTGTCATCTACCTAGTTGTCTATGATTGTTTGAGCGTTACAATGGTTGTTATCGCGTGAGAAAGGTACAGTAGTCGGACTGGCTCATACAGTCGGCCAGCAGCTTACGTCCAGACTGGTCAATGTTGAGCTGTTCGGGGTAGAAGACAACCACTTACTTCTAGATGAGTAACATTGGTAACAACTTATTATCACAGGGAAAATAATATTTAAGATGACCAAATTCTGACATCCTGGAATACTGAGGCCGATCCCGTGCTGGTTGAACAGGATGTCGTAAGCCCTGCTTGGTGGGAGAGTTATGCGCAAGGATAACATTATCAGTACATATTATTAATAAGTCATATTGTTAGTGGGATTATTTATTACCTTTTCGTTAAACCTGTCTGGCTAGCTACCATCCTCCAGCTGGAGTCAGCCGCCGAGCGACACGTCGTGTTCCGGCTGGGGCTTGAGAGCCAGTACTTATATATTTTCTTCTTCTTTCTGAACCAACAACACAACCGTAATGTGTTTAATGTGTTTGATGTTAATTACGTCCATAAGCGACGGTTACTACTTGGTGGTTACATAAAAAATAAAATATTTATTCTTAATTACGACTTTGTTTCTTGCAACATTCTTAAATTTAGTCGAAGATAAATAAATATCTTCTGTGATAAATGGCGATACTATTTTGTTAGTATGGTAGTAAATCTGACTGTTTTAAGTAGAGCCACGAGATGGATAGTGGAATGCTAAATGGCCTCAATTTATCTATGACTATTGAACTTTCTTACTTTCTTCTCATTTCCTGGCCGACAACGCATCAGTGATGCCTTTAATGTTGCTGATGTCTATGGGCAACCACTTATCATCAGGTGGCTCGTCTGTCTGTACGTGTTTCGGCTATTTACATAAAAAAACGAAGTAAAAAACGGTTGAAGAGTCTAGTGTAACTTATACTTAATAAATAAATCACTTTTCCAGTACTTACCAAATGATATAGAGTTCTTCGAGTTCTAGGGAAGTTTTACTTAACTTGGTCTCTGAAATTACGTAGGTACTTTTAAATAATTATTACACTTAATTTATTATTATTATTTTACAGTGTTTTTTAATTATTAGACTTTTTTATTTTTATTGAGCTGCAACTAGACCACCCTATTATCTATAACTATATTAATATTATAAAGAGAACATTTGTATTTTAAAGTATTTATAATTGGATACTTCAGAATTCACCATAATGTATGTCCATTATTGCCAGAGTGTTTTAATAAACCAGTTAACATAGGGTGTCAATATTACAATAGATCTTCTTGAGTAAACCTATTAAATATACTCGGATGTTGCAATACGAAGGATACGTCGCTTATTACAACTGCAAAGTAACCTATCAAGCAGTGCCATAGTTGACGAATTTATAATCATGCTGTGCATTGTTGAAACTGTTCATAAATCACTACGGAACAGAGCTTATTGGGAGGGACGGGGCGTGGCTTCGGCGGCCCCGCCCGTGCGCCCGCGCGTGCTATACCGGAACAAGCTATTGTTTGCTTCGTTGCGCTATTGGTGGGCTTCGAGCGTTATTTAGAACTTTAGTGCTACAGAACCCCGTTTTATTTGTAAATTTATTTTTCAGTAATGTTACCTTTTTGTTAAAAATATAATTATAGCATTATAGGTTGGATATGCGGCCAGTACTCTCGGCACTTTTCTTTTAATCAGGAGTAAGTAAGATATATCCTTAGGATTGATATTTATAGGACGGATATATCTTAGTAAATGGGTAGGAATAAATAAATTTATCAATATTATATAATATAAATAAATTGACTGTTTTGTATCTATTCTTCTGAATCTCTATATTAAATAGGTATGATAATCGTAAAAGAAAGCCAATATTTCAATATTTTTTTAGTAGTGACAATACTTTACAATGTTCGTTTATATATAATAATTATAATTATCTATAATAATTATCGTAGTATATATCATAATAATAAAACATTACCTACATATCTATCTAGACCCAAATACCTCAACTCTATACAGAAAAATGTTTTGTCTATAATCTAGTAGGTAAGTCGGTATATGGCTAATAATGTTTGTTATAATTTGTAATGTGATATTTTCTGGTTGCGATAAACTCATAACATGGTTGAAATTTCAAAGTTAATTTGATTTTTACGTAAATTAAATATATTTTAGCATTCCAACAACCTGCACTGGAGCAACGTGGTGGAAAACATGAATGCATGCAGCTTATTAGCAGTTGAAGGTAGTACGCTTGATAAACTAACTTCTATGAGGCGGTTAAGAAATTTTTCCTGATATCATACACCCACAACTTACTCGTTAATCAGAATTTCTATTGTACTTTATGAAATCTCATCTTTGAGGGATTTTTGAGATAATCGTATTCAGAGAAAGAAACAGAATTATATATACGAGTATATCGTATAGGCTGTATCCATCCGGAACAATGTCACTTTCGAATGTTAAAAGGACTTTTTATCACTCACAAAATTCGCACTTTCTCTTTACTACATTAACATAATTTTATGGTGAGAGCAACTATTAAATACGCAATAAATAGATTGAATTAATTAGATAAATTATATTCAGTATATATGCATGCTTGTGTGTGTATGTATTATGGGTGTTTATAGCTACTAAAGATAAGGATGGGCTGACTGTACGAGAAAGTCGACTAATTCTTTTGCAACCGACTCGTCTCGTCGGTCAAACCATAGTATTACGTATCGATATTACAAACTGTAATAATTTTATTGTCAGTGTCAGTATCGAATCAAAAGACTATATGAGAAGATGAGGTCATACCCACCAGATAGCCAAACTTGAAGCTATAAACTTTACACTCTTTACTTTACATTACTTAAATATTCATTACTTAAACGTAAATTGTATAGTCCAGTTAACCCAGCGAATTCAAATTTTATCGTTGAAATATTTAAAATATCGATGTGAACTCGATTACATAAGTCAAAAGAGGCTTAAGAAGACTTACGATGTACATTACATTATTGGAACGTAACTTATTACAACCGTCATTCATACAAAACGTCTTCATACCGGTTTTAAATATTTCGTCGTCCTGACAAGTTTGTGTAAACACACGCCCTTGTAGTTGGAAACGAGATATCGCGGTTTATACCAACGTTAACCAAGTAAAGTCAATTTTGTAAAGTAGCTAATTCAAATTATTATTGAATTAGCTACTAAAATTATTTGAGTTTTAAGTTATTTAGAAGAATTTGTTTGATATTAATTAATATTGAAATAAAGATACATTTCTCATCTTTTTAGACTCTATTATTTAATCTAGGTATATATCACATAAAAAGGGATTATTGTAATTCAATAAAGATGATCGTGTGAAATAAATATGGTATGTGAAATAGTAAGATATGCCGTTAAAAGTTACGAGACAACGATAAAATAAAGTTAGGCAGATTTAAAACTGAAAAATATTGAAATACTATGGTATTTTGGTCGTATTGGGGCGGCCTAGAATATCCCCCCCCCCCCCAATCCCAGGTGTTGCTTGATGGTAGGGCTTTGAGTAAAGATTATATTATCAGTATTATTAAGTCATTAATATTATTATTGGTATTATAGATATATACGTGTACCCTTGATATGCATGTAACGAAAATAAGAATCGAGAGAATCACACAAGCACCTTTGAAATATAACACTCATCAGTATCATACATCTACTTACTACAAATAGATGTGGAATTATCTTGATATTTGAATATAAGCATACATTCATATATATAGATTACATAAAATTGTAGGTACTTAGCGAACTATTTCAAGATTTAAAATATGAACGCAGCGATTTTATTAGAAATCTTTGGCGTTTAATATCCAACTGATTGTCTCTGTGATCTCAATGATCCCACAAAGAACAGACGCTAAGCGGATTGAATCCCTTTCGGCTTAATCGTCATTAATTTCAACTCAATTTGAACTCGACGGAACTAAGCCGTGTCTACTTGTCAGTATTGTTCAAATCTGTCGAATATTGAAACTTAGTTTAAAATTAAAATATTTTATGTTTGTCTTGCGGCTTGGTATTTTTATAGGTATACATTTAGTATAGGCCTATCTACTGAGCGAGGAGTTGCTCATTGTTGCCTCTTAAAAATATCTCTATACCACATTTGGTATTGACTATTTATCAAGCGAAGGGTGTCAGGTTCAATTCCCAATTGTGGTATACATTTATGTGAGATAATTGGTAACGGGTCTCGTCTATTGGTGTAGCATAATTGTGTGTCCATGTCACAGGGAATAAAAACGAGGGAGAGTAAGAAGTTAAAAAAAAAAAAATAGGACTATAACAATCATGTCTTTTTACTTGGCCAACAACTTCTACAATATAATTATATCCTTCCTGTGTAACTCGCGTTACAAGATTCAAGTTAAATTTAAATTAAAATTCAAGTTCATTTAATAATTTAGGTATTTCCTAAATACAATTATGCGTGTCACATTGCGCTGCTACTACCTTCTAAAAGATGTTTTAATAACGAAGAGAAGAAACGGCGAAAGAAACTCCTCAGCGCGTTTTTCAAATCGACATATTATTATGAAAATTACATAACAAAATTTTAAACTGCGCGGAATCAATTGCGGCGCTATTATTTTTAATGGTTCTTGTCATTTATAAATTCATCTATGCCATAACTATAAGCTGTGTTTTAACACGTCGCTTGAAAGTTTCAATAGGTAAATAAAGCGTCGACTTTATAGAAGAACGCTGAACCTTTTGAAGGCGTTATGAAGACAAACAAATGTTGCCAATATATTTTTTCACGATCATGTTCTGTTATCTGGTATGTTTTTTCTGTTATATTAAAATTATGTGGTATCAATACTAAACTATAAGGTGTAGGTATTGAGAGACCACGGTGAGTACGTAGGTTAGTACTGTAAATGTATTTAATAATAGCTAGTTGACGCTTAAGATTCTTGCATACGTTTTTCTGACAGTCACTAATGATAAGGTACTGTTATTTGCATTTGTTATCAAATGCTAGACGCAGGAGTTTTATTTGTTCCCCTCAAAACGCGCTTTCTTTTCCTCATCATGGTTGTGCCTAACAAAAATAATATTTTCTAATGTAGAAAACTTGACATCCAAAATCGGAATTATTTACGCGTTGTTACAAGAGTTCGGCTTTTTCATTTAACGTCGATAATTTCAATAAAAATGTGGTTGTCGGAACTACATCTGCGACCATGTGACTTTCCAGTAATAATTGTTGTATCTGTGGTTCACAATAATCAATATTAGACTAACTTTGCTCGTGTGAACTGTCCTATAGCGAGTGAAGTAAAAATAAATCCATCATAAACACATTTCGATTCGATAAGCTTTTAACGAAGCCGACGTCACGATCGGATTGTCTTTAATCTTTTAAAGGACAAGCATGAGACGGAACAAGTTTTTAGAGTTCGTGCCATCTAATTAGAACTGGGTTGGTTGGAACCTCAGAGCATGTAAGGTAACGTGTACCGTCTACGTTAAAGGAACTGTAAGTAATATATCATATACTTATATTATAGAGAGAGAGTGGGAATTTGTGTCTTTGTATGCAGAGCGCAATCTCTGAAACCACGGTAACTATTTGATTTTTTTTTACCATTTGAAAGAAACTTTATTCTATATGGTCATAGGCCACATACACACATACATATAAACTAGCTAGAGTGACGATGATATTCCTTTGTAGATTATAACACTTATTCTACTAAAATAGATAAATAATTGTTCAAACCGAACGAAATCGAGACGGATCGTTAGTACCAAAAAGTTGTAAATCTTATAGTAAGCTTCGTTGAAATAATGAAAGTATTCATTTGATATATGAATTATGCGTGGTAGGAACAAAGTTGATTTTCTGAGTTAGTAGTTAATGATGTGTGGCCCTTAACACTAATTTACAATAGAATCATCTATACTAATATTGAAATATCATCGATCCAATCTTCAGTACGTGTTGGAGCTATGATAGCTGAACCTATAGCATTTGTGCAGACTCCTATTACACTTTCAGCGTATAATATGTTGAATAATGTTGAATATATTCTTATCCACCACCACCATTTTGCCCTTATTTTCTTTTTTATTAAATTGATTGACTTTTTATTATATTATCACAACTGAACTCAAAAAAAATGTCCTAATATGGCACAGATTTGTACAGGTTTTATTAGGACAAGCCATAATAAAAAAACTTGTCTAACGAAAAACTATATATATTTTTAATGGATATGAGAAGATTACTACTCGTATCTATAGACGTAACTCAAGTAAGTAAAGGACAACAAACCGTGTATGCAATGTAATGGAAATACTAATCATTTTGTCATTAGAAATTTTATTAAAACAGTCGTAGGTAATGACGAATTTTTCGACCATGAGTTACAACTCGTTAGAGACACGAACCATTTGCTGTGCTTGTAAGTGTTTAGATATGTACTCGCACACTCTTGAAACTTTTGCCTATAAAATACAAAATCATAAGAGACTATATACCTAAAAATTAAAATAAGCCTGATTGGAAACCACGATTTATTTGGCTTTGTTGTTAAATGTTCGTAATATAATTGTTCAACCGAAACTAGATTTCTAGTCTAGTACTGATCCTATGAATCCTGTAGTTAATAAAGATGGCATCGATATATTTAATATAACTGGAGCACCTAGTAAAAAATGCACACTAAATAAAACATCTGTACATAAAAGAGCAAAATGATTTATAACTAACGCACCGTGTAAGCCGCTGTTAAATGCGGAAACAGATTCCACAAAAAATATATCGAGGGATCGAAAGGATTCTTACACATTGCACTGTCAAAGGTCAAACACCTTGTAATGGTATCTATATGGAACTTCGAATATTATGAATTGAATATTTTAAATATACCTAGATGCATAACAACTATTATAGCAACGTGTGGACAAATCTAGCATTATAGTTATGGAGCAAAACCCTAGCACAAAAACTCATTAAGATTCACCTCCCATGAATTTAAGGATATCTGAAAAAAACCTGTAAGAAAGTAGTAATGATTCGAAGCCAACTTGTGGTAATCATTTGAAGCTAACAGTCTATAAAGTAAGGACCTACAGAAAGATAAAAATTAGTAGATAAGCACCTACATACGTTTTTACTAAAACAATAAACCAAACAAAAATGCTTCATCAATGAATCCAACCAATTAACTTAGTAGACAATATCGTTGCAAAATGTCCGTGTAATGTGATTCAAAACAGATTCACCCAGCAACCTAATACATTTCCTAGCTTTGTCAATTGCATTCCATTGTGCGTCCTTCGCAGCCCAACCGCAAACATTAAATGTAGTCAATTAAAACACTTGGCCGAACAAGATGCTATAATTCAAGTCTAAGCAAATCGGGAGCCCTCGTAATTATCGGCAGGGTAAGTATAATGTCTCATTGTTAATTGTTAGGGTATCGCGGCCGGATCTCTTTGGTGCTGTCTACCTTATCTCTGAGAGGTAGGGCTCCGCTGGTTGAACCTGCTGTCCACAGACCGGTTTTAGGATTCGATTTGTGAATATTATCAAATTTTTCAGTAGCGATAATAAATATTCACATTTATGTGACGATATACTCGTGTTTACAAAATTCCAATGTGAAGTATGACTAATATTACATAATTTGTATGTTACATGAGACAGTATAGTCTTTAAAATAATTCTATACATATTTTGTTACTTATAAAGTGTAATAGACAATCTCGACACTGAATTTAGTTACATATTTAGATACTTAAGAGATAATTTTCATTCGTTTCAAATTTTCAAAACTGTGATGAAGCAGTGCTTAATGTGTAAACATTTATTATTAATATTGAAACTTTATTTTTCTTTCCTATTTAAACTGGTTTAAATACATTTACTGGTTTATGATTCTTTTATTTACATCTATTGGTACGATCGATTTCGAAGCCTCCTTATCTGATCAACTAAGCTTTAGCGACTGAAATTTCTACCCAACTCCGTTTTTCGGTCTAAACCGACTGGTTACTTTTTGAGGTTTATTCACTATTAAAAATAACTATCAGTTAAACACTAAGGATTCTACGTAGTATCATGAACAGAAAGCCTTATTCGTTTCATTTCGCTCGCAATTAGCACTCGAAGTTGTACGGGAATTTTCTGAAGAATATCGCGGCTGTAAAATGAGATAAAAGATCCCCCGAAGTATGCGGTATTGTATCGATTGTGAACGTATACGATAACTATGGAGATAGGTATCTTAGGAATTCCGTTGATCTTTAAGGACTTCAGAGCTCAATGAAATTTTTAAACCTTCCTGTTGTTTCGAACGCTTACACTCTCACGCCCTCGCTGCAAGCTGTAAGCTATACGTTTGGATAGGCATACTCATAACACAAGAAGAAACATAGTACATATCACAAAATTGCCGCGACTGTGACATCAGTTCGAATGTGTTGCCCATTTGTGCAGCACGGTCGTCGAACGGACAGTTTTACCGGCTGATGATAATAGTATGCTTAAATGATGCAGCTCCGAACACATTTGGGAAATAAGTGTTATTATAATTTGAATTTGGTCCACGCCACCCGCAACACAGGGAATCCTACAGCGGGGGTGTGAGTGTGTGAGCGTTTAATTTTAATTTTAAAATTATATATTAACAGTATCGTGACACTTGATTGTGAATGTGTCAAAGCTTATGTTATTTTATTTAGTTATTAACATTGCTGTGTTATTTATTATTGTGTATTATACCATATATTTTTTATATCTTTCTACGCCATGTATTGGCCGAGTAAGCGGACATATTGTTATTTTCATCTTGCTACCTTACTACGTGAATGAAAGATTGATTGATTGATCAAATGGTGCGGTGTGGTAAGCTTTGCTTGGGGGTGGGGCTCCGCGTAAATATTATATTATCAGTATTATTATTAAGTCGTTAATATTATTATTGGTATTATTGTCTTTCCGTGAATCCTGCCTGACTCGGTACCATCCTGTTGCTTGATTCAGCCGCCAAACGCATCGTCGTGTTCCGGCTGGGGGGTTGAGAGCCAGTACTTTCTTTCTTACCGTCTTCTCATTTCCTGGCCG
>DWPT01007099.1:0-11013 GCA_018251895.1 Agathymus mariae mariae | reverse complement strand
TTAAATGGAATACAAGCTTTAGAGATTATATAGAAAAGTAAATTTAATTTGAAAGAGTAAATGTTGTATTATACATCAATTACCATTACTTTTTGATCGCCCTAGTATTCTTCACACTCTCCGTCCCATCGCAAGAGGAAAGGGGCCGACGGATCTGATGCTCCTTTACGACGTTACAGATGACGTAATGGGTGACATGGTAACAGTTGGGTGTTATGAGGTTGCAATCCAATAGCGCTGCACCACTTACATGTAATCGGTCGCACATTAAACACCAGGAGCGGGATATCTTACTTGTGACAGCGGCAGATGAATCTGCGCAGGGTGCACCAGCGTGGTGGTGGTGGTGATGGGCCCGGCGATGCTGGTCTCCGCCACGTGTCCGTTCTGGAAAACCGTTTACATAGCGACCTCAACAGTTTGCCTCCGATCGCGCTTCTAACGAGCGACTCCTAGAGCCCGGTCAGCTCACGGGACCCGCGAAGCCATCCGACAACACCAAAGGACAGTAATCGACCCTGGAACGTTTCGTCCGAACGATGCGGCGCCGACACCGCCCCCGATGAGGACGCCACTGCGCACCGCGAGTCAAACTACGACATCGCTTTGACATAGGTAATACTTGACATGAGCGGTCTAATATTTAAAGTAACCATCTAGTTTATAGTGACCTTTCTTCATGAGAACGTTTCCGACGTGAGTTTTGAATTATTCATGCATTATAGTCAGTAATAAGTTGCACCGTCTTGTAAATTATTTGTAGTAGTATTGGCCTGCCGGCAGTTATATGCGCCCCGAGCACCGCACCCTGCACCGGGTCGGACGACGCACCTCTGTGCCACCCAGGTCTCACGCCAACACCGACGGTACCGGCGCACAACAATTATATCTCATATTGACAGTGCTTAGAGCATACCGCCGCCGCCGGGCGCTCCGCCGCCGCGGGCGCCAACGTCGTCAGGGTGACCGTGCCGGAGTGCCGCGCGCCGTGCGACGTCCTCGCGACCTACAAACAAACGGACAAACGGAGAACGTCGAGTGCCGCCGTGCATCGTTCACGTTATACGACATTAACCACTACGTTAATGTTTCGTGTATTTCCCATTCAACACGTTGCATGTCCTCGTCGCTCGGGTGTAAAGTTGTGCGTGTCGTTCGTTTGTTCCCGAATGACTCACAATAAGGCCATCGTCGAGTCCAGTAGAGTAACAGAGTGTTAGTGACACGCGCACGGGCGCACAGGCGTTCAACTGTTCGATACTACAAGGGTTGCATATATTTAACAGCCTGTAGCTACATGTACGGAACGTTAGTAACATACGCTGGGAAGTCACACCTGCGAGGCGGTGGGCGTGATGTGGACGGGTAGCGTGCGCAGCTTCGTGCTCAGGTTGAGAGTGCGGGGCGGCGACGGCGTCTCCACCCGACTCGTCGACCGCGACGGGGACGACGTCAACTGTAATATGACACACACTGGTCGTCAATTAAATCGCCTTGTAACGCTCGTATGTCACAAATGTCACAATGTATTCATTATAGTCGATTGAGGTCGTAGCACTTCATTTATACTCACACTAACAGGAACACCCAACGCTCGATTATTGACGGCACTGTCGTCTCGCTCCTTATCTTCAGAATCTGAAATTTGAAAATCAACTTTTTAAAATCACGTCTTCACTCTGAAATATTTGAAAACCATGGCAGCGTGAGCTGTAAGGTGACAATTCTATTTATCTAATGAGAGTTAGAGGACTGGGAACAGAAGGAAGAAGAAATGCAACCTTATCGTCTATTGAATAGTGGACAAAATTAACACAGACGTATATGTATACGACTTCAAGCGACATACGACGGCAACATAGACACGTATCGAAGGTACATAGATCACCCGATAAGTTTAAAGGTACGCGAAATTACAAAATGGAACGCATTCGTACTGTTTCTTTTTTTTAAAGTAAATTTGAAAATAGAGTTCAGTAAGCCATTCGCTCAATAAAATACATTATAATGTTGCTGCTACGCATCCCGCGCTGTTTAATTAAAAACTGTAGTCTGACCGCGAATGTTTTCGCATCGTAATATACCATTCAACTTTGGTTTAATCGGACAATGAAGTTTACAAGGGTCACAAACAGCTCGTGCAGCAATTTTTAGATGATTTAAATCTGAGTCCAATTAATCCAAAAGAAATTTTGGTAAATTTAAATAAAACCACGAATAGGCAATAGTTCGGAGAGCGTTCGTACCATCGCACATCTCGCGTGTCGTTGGATCCCACGTTTGCTCTCCGAAAGCGAAAAACAAGCTCTTGTGGATTGGTACCGAGAAATGCGTCTGCGTTTTGGAAGCGGGCCGTCAAAACGTGTATCTATGTAACATGCGCACGTTTGTCGACGTCACAGTCGGAATGGTATACTACAGTAGCAGTGCCCGAAGGGTTTCAAGCTCTGCGAGAGAGATGACCGAGAACCGGGGTTCCTTCTGGAAATCATTCTGCATCACGGTAATGCCTCGTCACGTATGATTCATAGAACAAAGTTTGAAGAATCTACAGCGCTGATTTACCTACCTGTAACATCTTTTGTTCCCAATAGTAAAAAAAGTAAAAATATCATGGCTGCCTCCGAACTAACGATTTCTGACCTATCGGATCAGGACTAGCAAAACTGTTTTCAAATTTGTTTGAAGGAATGAAATTTTGTATAGAGCATGGAGTATACATATACTAACATCTTAAATCCTTTATTTTTTCTGAGAACTTATTGGGTGATCCACGTGATACTCACCGACGGCGGGATCCGTGCTGGCGCCGGCGACGGTGGTGTTGGTGGTGGTGGCGGTGACGACGGCGCGCACCGAGCTGACCTCCCGTTTGAGGGCGGCCAGCCGCTGCTGCGCCGCTATCTTCTCGCGCGCCAGTCTCTCCATCTCGTGCTCGCACTCGCGCTCCTTTCGCCGAAGCACCTGCAGACGGAGAAGTGTCGGCATTAAAACTATGTATATTTTCATCTCACGCCCCGCCTTGTATCAACGGAAGCGTGTAAACTAGGTAATGTAGACTATTCTAGACAGTGTCACTGAACGCTCGAGTCAGATTTAAATTTTAAAATTAAAATGTTGGCCGCATAGGGCGACCTAACGTACTCCCCCCAATCCCACGCTGGCACAACAGGGTATCGTTAGAGGCGACAGAAGTCAGCCTGCTTGGCGGTAGGGTTTCGCGTAAGGATTATATAATCAATATTATTATTATTAAATCACTAATATTATTACTGGTTTTATTATCTTTTCGTGAAGTCTGCCTGGCTAGCTACCACCCTCCTGCTTGACTCAGCCGTTGAACGACTCGCCTGTTTCCGGCTGGGGGCTCCAGTGCCAGTACCTTCTTTCTTTCTCGGCCGACAACAAATTAGTGACGCCTTCGATGGGACTCATGTCCATGGGCGACGGTGATCACTCAGCATCGGGTGGGACATCTGCTCGTTTGTCGGCTATTCTCACATAAAAAACTTTCGACATTTTCATTGACATATTTTTTCAGCCTCACTCTAAAGTAGGTTACGGTACAAATTGATGATTCATCCGAAAACCGATTATCAACGTCACTGTCACTTGGTCTCGGACATGATTGTATACAACACGAGGGCACGACGCGCCGGTACTGTGCCGTCTCGGAGTAGCAACGTGTACAATCAACATAATGTATCGTGACACAGGCGCGGTGCGAGGACTAGTTTAAACAGAGGGGACTCGTCCTGCAACACCGTGCAGCCACCCAGGATAACGTATTCAGTAAGTAAATATATATTTGTAGCATGTGTTGGAACCTCGGGTTGACAACGTGGCGACGGGCCGATCTCATCCTCACGCCTTGACCGAGCTAACGATCGATCGACGTTTTACTCGTGCCGGATGTCATGAGCGGTTATAAGTGTGAAAAAATAATTGTGATATCAATTCGTTTATCTCAGATGTATAAACTATTAACGATATATTAATAGAGCAGAATATGAAGGATGTAGGTGTGCCGGTTGCATCGCGACGGACGCGGCGAGTATCGTGCTACCTAACAATAGTAAACACACACGACACTGACATTTATGTATCGGATGGCCGAGCCGAGGATGGACAGGTTGGAAGTCTTCTTGTCGTCGGGCGTGGCGGGCAGCTGCCGCTTCAGGAGCTCGAAGCACTCCTTGAGGTGCGCGCGCCGGTTCTTCTCCAGCTTGTTGTGGACCTCGCGGGTGCCGGCGCGCGGTGCGCTCCCGTTGCCGTTGCTGCCGCTGCTACCGCTCCCGCTGCTGCTGCCGTTGCTGCCCGCGGATGGCGGAGACGGGATTTGGGGAAGCCTATCGTCAGATAAATAATAATCTTTATATACGAAATTTATCTTTTATTTAACTTTTATTTAATTCATTTTTTTTTTGACATTTTAAAAATAAAATGAAAATTCTGAAAACACATTGAGGAGATAGATCCTAAAAATACTTTCAACATTAAGATTACATCAGATATGATTTTTTGTAGTCAAAACACTGCTTTCAGAGAATTTTATGAACTCCAGATAGGTAAATGATTTCCACATCACTGTGCGCTGTCCGACACGCACTTTGCAAATTTTAGTAGCATTAACTTGCTTACACTATTTGTAACTCTTTGTTTACCACTAGGTGATGTTTATATATCGGGTACCAGAGACATTTGAACTTTATATAACATCAAAAGATACTCATCGCAGTGAACAATTTTGGCCACGACGGAACATTGGGTAATAACACAGCGCAAGACATTTGTAATGTATACCGTAAACAGGACGCATACTACGGTACACAAACGAAATGCCTCTATGGCTAATTAAATTTTAAAATATGGATTCGCATCATATGTGTCGATCATGCATGCAACGAATCCAGTCATGAATAGCAAAACCGGCCGAGATACGAGTATTCTGTACGTATCTCTTGGATATCCAAACATTGACAGCAATCTGGTGAAAATCAAAGGCTCATGCGTAGGCCAGGACGCCAGGCAAGAACCAAATTGTAAACGATTTCGGTGCACTGTCCACACCACCCGGCGCCTGCCACCGTGCGGAGTGCACCTCGGTGCGGGCGGGCTCCCGCAGTAGTAATAACGTTTACACTTATACGAAACTTGTGACATGTTTGTTTGGTGGAGGGGTGGTCCTTGGGTTTACATTTCAAATTCGCAGCACCCGAACATATTCAGTCGACGGTGTTAATATTTAAAATAACAGTACAGAGGCCGGTGGTTTTGGAATACGTGAGAGAATTAATGCTGGGCAACATAAATAATGGATGACACTATAAATCAAAACAATGTCAAAAACCTTTTGTAATGAGGATATCATACATAATGTAAACAAGTTACGAGAAAAGATCGTTCTCGGAGCGAACAACAATCACCTACACTATACTACTAAATATAATTGTAACTGATTACTTTCTGTACATGAACGGTGTATGAGAAAAAATATTATTAGGGGCCTTCATTAAAGCAAGAAAACCCAAAACGATAGCTGTTAGAATTTTTGTCTGTTTGTCTGTGCGTTTGTTCTCAATAATCTCAGAAACGGCTTAACCAAATTGGTTCTGGTTTTCACTAATGTATTTTTTGTTTCATTGCAATCCGTCTATAAATAAAAGCTATGATTTAATATATGTATTTCTAATTCACAGAACGAGAAAAACCGTTAAGGATAAGATAGCGTTTCCGAAGAGAAGCGAATGCATTTGCTAGTCATTAATATGATGACACTCAATGATAGTCGCGTGATACAGCGGGGTTACACTGCTTATCTAGCTATCATTCTTATATATGACCGATAATTTTGACCAGATGTATTATAATGTGAGATAAGATGTAACTCAAAAAAAATGGTTTTACAGTCCAAATTTCATGTTTTCTCACCGAATTTTTTACAATGTATTATTTTCCGCGCTAAACCGGGCAACAACTGACGAACACGATATACAAAGAAGGTAATCATGTGATGAACATTTTATTAATTTGTCTAATAACGTTGAAGTAGCATGCAGCACGAGTCTGTACAAGACGGTGAGACATTCCGGCCGGACGACGTAGCGTAATAATGGGAGCTACCGACGGGGCGAGGACACAAGTATAAGTTTACAAGTGTACATCATTTTTTAGAAATACAATTATCTTACAATACAATCTACAATTGTTTTATATAACGAAACGTTATTGCCACTGCAAAGCTGTGCTTCTCTCTAATAACCGTTTGTGACTTCCCCAGCTGATTTAGACGCCGTCGTTACCAGGTTATCATGAACTTACCCGTGGCTATTGCTTATAGTGCGCGACCTGGAATGTTCTTGTACAAATTCGAGGTGAGGTGCGGGGACTGGCTCGAGGGCGACGGCGGCGGCGGCGGCGGCGGGGTGGACGGGCGAGGGGCAGGCGGGTGCGGGTGCCACTGAGACCGTCACCGGAGACGTCGACGTTACAACGCCGTTGCTGCGTGCCGCCACCGGCACACCCGTCACCACCCGCACCGACACCGACGACTTCGGCTCCTCCTCTATAATAAGAATTAGTTCAGAATGGTTAAACATATATAATTAACGAAGGCAAAAATCGAAATATGCCCTGGCTAATTCGTTACTACCGTCTCTGCCGGATAGATACGCAGTCAGCCGCGCCACTTTACTGTCAAACTTGCGTCAACCGTTCATCGGCGGCTGCAATCAGAGGCGGTAAAGTACTAGGCGAGCATACGATATCAGGAGTTCAAAACGTTGGCGTAATACAAAACCAACAGGAAAAAAGAGATAGCGATACGAACCTAACTGCTCATAAGTAACCATTACACTAAATCAAATATTAGCACTTGAAAATAAAGCTCATTCTCGTTTGACACTCCTACGAGTCACCGAGCTCTGTAAGAGTGAGACAACAGAACAACATCGAAGAAATCGAGGAAAGAGATGCAAGAGAGGCGTGGCTTTGTAAAATGACGTCATTAAGTATGCCGTGTAACGTGTAGTTTCTATCGGTGTACTACGCCGAAAATCAGCTGATCGATATGTATACCTTTTGGTCGTTTTCTAATAACAATATTATGATAGAATGTCTGCATAATGTTTCTTTCAGAACATGCAATGAAAGTGAACAACACGCCGTGTCTATATCCGCAAGGTCATTGACACGAGGCACCATTACGACAAGTATTTCGTTAGTGTGTTTCGGTCAAGGATAGACAACGCGCGCCTTCGGCGGCCGTAGTCCCGTCTATATACAGTATTTACTGTCCGTATTACTTACATCTCACATATTTGTATTATCAATAAACGTTATTAGACATTACATGTAAACTTCACACCTTTATTATTTTCGAGGGGGGAAACCCTCAAACGGTACCAGTGCCGTGGGAGCGACGCCGGGTAAGGTGGTATTTTTACCGCACTACAACCCCCCGATGGCCTTCCTCGGCGCTACGTAGAGATCGAGGACCGTAGCTCGTGCTCTGGTCCCGAGCGCCTGGACCAAGTTTGTATTTGTGAACGAGGAAGCACTTGAGCCAGTGTTTGAAAGCCAACTTTTTTGATTTTGCTATAGGTTCTCACTTTTAAGAAAGTAAAGTTCTCAACTATCGTAGGGGAGTTCGAACAAAGTAGGTATATAGTATCTTGTACTTTATCCACGCTACGATAATAGCGTGTCAGGTATAAGCCAGTCACCCTGCCGACCGGTCGGCATGTTTTTCGGTTTCGGATGGACCCCCTGTTTACCTAATGTTGGTTTAGTCTTCGTTAATCTGTAACAGCAGTCAAGTGCGAACAAAAGAGTGTAGCGTGAATAATAGAAATATTTCTTAAGCCAAGAATTGTTTTACATCGTCCGAGATACATAATTTGGGGTTTCCTAACTTTTATTTTGAATAAAGAATGTTTATCTACAGCGGATATTTTAATTTCTGCTGCGCCCTATAATATCGCTGTTTGCTTTTGGTATATTATAATTGTAAAAATAACCTTGTAGACCAAAACCATAATAGTAAAGTAAATAATAAACATAATACTTTTGCACAAAGTTTGAGGTCTGGCTAAAAAGTTAACTCAGGCTACAATTTATGAATGTGAGTAGATACCGTTTATCTGAATACAGATATAGATTATTCCATTCATGAAAAGGCAAAATTAAAGTCACGACCTGTCCAAACGGTCCTCCTCTCCGACCCCCTGGGAGTCAATATTTGGATATCTTTGGATATCACGGGTCTAAAGGTGTTCCGAGATCTATTGTTGTTCGATTCTGCTGCGGATGTCAAAACTAACTTTTAATGAAACTCGTATTATCAAAAAGAACAATTCGCGACATTCCGATAAAGTAACTGATACCACGAGACTTTTATCAATAATCGGTGAACCTGGAGTACAGAGCACACACACACACACCACAGAGTAAAAGTATAGATTAACGTTCGATTGAACTTTCAGTTGGGTTTAGAGTCCAAGTTTGAACACGTGTCGTACAACTCGTACGAATAGAGACTCGTTTGGAGATATTTTTAAGAAAATGAATATACACACTCTTCACATTATATTTATTACATTACATTACATTAAGAAAAACCTTAAGCAAAATGATATTAACGACATTCACCCGAGTGATAAGGTTTAAATTATTATGGCGACTCCTGGACTTAGTCTGAACTCATATTAAAGACACTCTTATAAAATTGAAGATTATTTTAGAGACTTGGACGTGAATTTATGCAACGACTAGTCATAAGTTTTATCTGCAAGTAAAGTAGTGCAGGTGAGTAGAAAATATTCGTCTTGGGAGTTGTAGCCGCTTCCTTCAACAACACTATTCATCGTAGGGTCTTGCTGAAATGATACGTAGAGTATTTAGAATCTACAAAAATATTATAAAACCCACACTTTGATAAAAAAAACCTTTGTTGATTCAATTCAACAATGTCGTTGATCTGTCTGTTTATTATATTATGCAGTAGTAGTAGTCCGTCGGTTCATCGCTTCACAAACCTGCAATAAACAATGACCAACGATACAGTTGTATCGTAAAGTATTCTGAATAACTATCCATAACATAAGTCACAAACATGACAAATATCATTCGGTCAGTGATATCCGCGTGACCCGTGCACCGAGACAGTCGAACAGTCAGACAGACGAACGGAATCACAAGGAAATGTATTACAATAGATCTTAGATCTACCTGTGCACGTGTTACTGTCACCTAAGTTGTAATTCTGAACAAATATAAGATACGCCGATGTTGGCCCTTGTGGCCCTTGTCGGTGCTCGAATGACCGTTACAAACTTTAATACACAGCACCAAGTGTTACCGGCGAGGATGTGCTCGAGGCGCCGGTTGATGCACTCGTAGGACCACCTACTAATTATATTTAGGAAGTAGTTTTCCAACGCGCTTGGCATTTCTGTATCTGAGATGATTTTATTTTTATTAATTATGATTTCGTGTTGTAGGTCCGTACCTGATAATATTCCAAGTGGCTGGCTCGAGTGGCAAAATGATTTTGAATGTCGTATAAGGTTACGTTACGGATTCTAGAGGAGTATTCAATTTAAACACTTATGTATGTAACCTAGGAGCCATCGAGGATTGTAATGTACATCTGTAACATCCACATATTACTAATTACTTTAGAAAATTCAAACCGTCTTATACGTTCTCCGGAGTAGTTTTCTAAACAAGTCACGATATGGGCCGACGCGAGGCCGTTATACCCACGCTATAACAAACACAAGCCACTCCGGCCAGTAGCGGGCTAGCCACTAGAGCAACAAATAAAAATACTGGCCGTGTCTTTTTAGTCTTTACAAAATGTATCGTTGTGCACTAATACTGTGATACTTGGTGTATTGCACTTCATCTGATGAATGCACCCAACATCCTATGATGACACAAATTAACATCGCCAAGTGCTATGAAACGTATTCTGTGACACACAGACATCTATACTTTATAGACGACATCCAACCAGCAGCTACCGACTAGGTTAGATAGCAATTAATTGGACTCGACACGGCACGCGGCGTCTCACCTCGGCCGCTCCACGTGAACGTGTGACGTTTGTCGGTGTAAATGTCGTTTATAGCCAAAAACGTATCGTTTATGGCCAAACAAAAATGTTTAACGGAAAAAGATATATATCCATTTCACCTAGTTAAATAATGCCTATATCATATTGTTACGTAACCGAGCGAAACGACAATTGAATAAAACAAAAAGGTTTACTGGGTAGCTGACAAGCTCGGTACCAGGGCAGTACGAACGTCAGAACGGGTGGTTGTGTAACTAGGGGATGGAGCGCCGTGACGAACGCAGCCGCACTCGTAACGAGTTACCCCTGCCCACTACTACCCACACGAAAAATACTCAAATAATTGGTACCAATCTTTACTAAAATTAAAAATGTCAATGAAATGAAATGTATTATAAAAGATAAGTTTCGGTAAGTGATCGGTAGGTAAAGAGAAGCGGTAAAGATATTTTGTAGTGCATGTGATAGAAATTGAAGAAATAAATTGATAAATCCCTCGAAGGGTAATGGCAACTTGACATGCACAACTCTAAATCAAAATTATCATGTTGTTAAGTTTATGTGCAGTACAGTAATTTTTCTATAACCATTTATTGAAACGGTATTGAAGACATGGGAAACAACTTAATCGTTTCTTACTATCAGAAAGCATTTTATAGAATAAACATTGACCACATTTATTCTTTAAAGGCTTAGTTTCCTTTCAGCTACTGACATAGACATAGGTAGGCAAAAAAAATTGCAAGGACTCTATGGTATGTCGGCTCCCATATCAATCCATCAATCAAGCTGCCAAACTTACACTAAACGTAGTTTACTATTCTTATAAATAGATTTTATAAACTTTTTTTTTATGGTATAGCCGACAAACGAGCAGACGAGCCACCTGATGGTAAGTGGTCACCGTCGCCCATGGACATCAGTAAGACTAAAGG
>DWPT01007098.1:0-11014 GCA_018251895.1 Agathymus mariae mariae | reverse complement strand
TATGTGTTGAGATCCACTATCGTGGACCCCCATTTTCATTTCATGGACCCCCAAATTTTTTTTCACTGACGTAGACCACTTACAGGTTGTCATAGACCCCTAGGGGTCGATATAGACCACTTTGGGAATCACTGACTTAGATGGTAGAAGAACTTGAGGCCATTGAGTCTTTCGTTGAGCTGGGCACTCTAAAAGTAAGGGAGGTTTGACTAGATCTCTTGGTTGGTTGCTAATGGTTGTAAATGACGTAGGTACATAATTCGCGTTCAGTTCACATTTTGTTCTTATGCAGTTACAAGAAAAATATATAACGAAATGCTCTCACATCTAAAGCTACATTGCTACTTTGAATCACATCACATAACTTTGTAGTCAGGCATTGACTAATAATAAGTAAACCAACTCGGTAACAATGAGAGGTACAAATTGTGTTATGTATGAAATTTACATTTATATATAATGTATTATACATTTTTCTTTTATAGATTGGGAATTGAGAGATAAATGTAGCGTAGCGAAAGTGATAGAGATATTTTTCAAGTAAGAGTTCAATGTAAAGGCTAAAAACCATAATATTAGACTTTGAATAACCACGGCATGACTTATAGCGGTCCATAATATTATGCCGTCAAAATATTAGATCGTTTCCATGTTGTTATTACAAAACGGAGCAATCGAGGCTACACCTTAAGACTAAGATGTTATCATGATGGCATATTTGGTGAATTTAACACAGAGGATAGTCCATACAAATTTGTCATTTAAGTACAATTTGTTGTTGTTTACCATCGCTCCGTCCTCGTAACGATTCGGGAAACATGCGATCATAAACAATCTATTTTTCTATGTAAATTTTTTTATGTAAATAACAAACGAGCAGACGAGCCACCGAATTGTAAGTGGTCACCGCCGCCCATGGACATGAATGACACGAAAGGCGTCACTAACCTGTTTTCGGCCGAGAAAGAAGAAGAAAGAAAGAAGGCACTCACTATCAAGGCCCCACCAGTGTCAATTGTCAATTGGGTCCTATTGGGACAACTCACGCTAAAATGCGCAGTCATTTTAAAATAATGTATGTTTTATATAATGTAGATATTTCTAAAATGGATGGATTAAATACCTTTCATTATCTGTTCAATGATGAAATAAATATATTAAACAAGCGGACCGCCTCAACTTCACAGGGCGCGATTTACGAACGAAGAAAATCTGTAATGCGCTAAGCAAAGTGCTTGTTTTATGAGATTCTCATACAAAACATCCATTCCAACTTGCGACCTTTTCGGTAACTTAAAAAAAAATTTTTTTTTTCCTGATAATTACAAACAAATAAAAAAACATTTAGACAAATCGAACTAGCCGTTCTCAAGTAATAATTATTCATAAATACGGCAATTTTATTTTACTTAGATTCTTTATTCTTTTATTTTGCTTGTATCACTAATTTTTTTGTGATAAGAAATACATACATATTGCGTGACTGATCTCAGTTGGTATCGTTATAGAACTCATGTCAATAAATCATGTTGAGACGTTAAGCCATGTGAAGTCGAGTTAAGTTATGTTAAGTCGTTAAGCCAAGCCATAGACCCTAACACAAGAACAGTGTAACGAAGGCTCATAAACAACACACATGATCATAAAGGTAACGAAGCATCACAGTAAGTTTCTTTATTTCATTGATACATTGTTATAGCGTTAGTATCACAAAGCGTTCAACTTTACAAAACGTTAAAAGCGTATTCGTATTACTAACAAAAGAACTTAGGTTTATTCGAATCCTTTGTGGTTAACCGACTATTCACAACGAAGTGATAATATATGCTATTACAGTTAGAAAAGTTTTCACTTACTAATCATTGCAATAGCTTCAGAAAAACAGAAATTTATACATTTCCTGAGATGAAAAAAACAATTATTCAACACAATATAATTGTTATCATTTTTCTTCTTGACTCCCACATCATAAGTAGCCGGGAACACCGACGCGAGCAAGCTATTTCAGTTCTTTGCGCACAACGAACAATGACGCAAAACCGCCTCTAAATCTGTTCAGAGGATTTCACCTAAACGTGCACAAATACACAGACGAACAGATATTCCAAGAAATATATTTTGAATACTATATCGATATGAAAGATTTGCTAGATTAAAATTAAATAATAATATGAATAAAATGCCTTTGCAGTTTCATTATGAATACATAGAATACACAGCAGTTAGTTATGGTGGCGTCATTTTGAACCGACTTTAAAAATGCGAAAGATATTGAAACGTATAACTCAGTCATAAATAATTAAATAACACATAATAAATACAATTACACAATTCATAAACACGAAGATAAATACAAATTAATTGTTAATAATCGTCTCTTGCTTTCCAATTCGTAACTCATAAGAATCTACGGCCGCTTATACATGGGATAAATAAATGTTTCAAAAGTTACGGTATTGTAGATTCAAAACTAGATAAATAACTTATTAGATAATGTTCACAGGCACTCCCCCGTACTAGGATTTCCTGCGTTGCTGAGATCATGGACTTGGTCGAATAAGACGTCACAAACACCCACGACCCGGTACCAAACAACTATCTGTCACATTTTTTATCGATATTGTCATAAGTTAAGTAGTTCCAACATTGTAATAATTGCATAAAACATAAGTAACGATTGCAACATTAAATATATCAAGTGTACCAACATGTTTTCGCCCACTAATTTCATTGTTACCGAAATACTGAACATTGGATATACATACATTGCTTGCGAGCTTAGGCTAATCAATGTACGAGTAGTTGCCGGTATCCGTTGTAAATTAATGAAGCGCGAAAGATGCTAGCTGATTCATAAAAATAACTATGACCTTACTAATCTGTCCATTTGGATCAGAATCTCTTTTAAAATATCGATTCGTTCCTTATATTTGTCATGTATTAAAGCGATTCTAATCATTCGTTGCACAAGATTTGTATACTCTTTTTTTTTTTCTTCATTTTTGACAATATAACAATTTCCATTATTGTATAATTATTGATAAGAAAGACATTTGTTGAATTAAGTAAAAAAATATATAAAAATAAGTTATTTCCTTGAAATCTACCTCTAGTTTATTACTCATTTGAGGTGTTTTCTCAGTATCCGTCATTCACGGGCAATTGTACAGCGCAGTTTACAAGGCGGAGGGAGGTGTTCATGAGTGAAATTACCCTAGCTAGTGAATGTTTATTTATATTGCTAGTCATCAACGAACTTCCTATTTATTCCGTTTGTATACGTTGATCCGCAAATTAGACTATTTCAATTGCAATTAGCTGTTTTGTTGGTAAACTGTTACATTTTTTGACATTCAGCTTCCTGTCATTCATATACTCGTATGGTGTTTTAAGTTACATCTACAAGAAAACTGAGATAATTACTTTAACTTCTACGCGTCATCAAATCATCACTATAGCACATTAAAAGCAGCAAGATAATTTTATAGATTGAAAATTAAGCAATAGAGTTTTATACCTTTTTTATAAATTACCTAGTTGCCTAGAGAAATTGTACTCGTAGTTGGCCAGTATCATTTTAAGAACTTAATACATAATGTTAGTCGACATAAGCAATCGATATTCATATATACTTTTTCTGCCCCTATATTTATTTGACAGAATGATTTCGTTTTTTTTAATGAGAAAAGGTATTTTCTGAGCAGATTAAATCAAATTGTTAACATAAGAGATAAATGGTCAATATTCACAATAAAATTCATAAGATCAAACAATAAAAAAACACATCCAGAACCATGTCTGGTGTGGTATCCATTCACCCCCTGAACCTAAGATGGCAGTATTGTTCAACAGGATAAACCATGATTAGGGTGTGAAGCCTTGTATAAAAGGAACTCGTTAAATCTTAAATTAGTAATTTCACGGATAATTACTAATCTAGCTAATGATGCTCAGATGCAAACGAATGGAATGTATTTTATAATTAACTTTTTCAATTCTAAAGTAATCTAAGTAAAATTAAATTACAAGTCAGTAGTACTTTGTAATATATCATAAGGGTGAGGTTACCAGAATAAATTTGAAATCTACATAACGGTCGTGTAAATGACTTGTTTCGTTGTCTGTTTTGTTGTTATATTACATTCATTATGACCAAATGTACTGTGAACATAAACATATGAGGCCCCGAGTGTACAAAGAAAAGGAAAATAAGATAATAAAATTCGCATACATAAAGATGTAAAATAATTATTTTATATAAACCTAGAGAAAATTTAATTTAATATAACATCCTATCCATGTATGTATTCTTATCTGGTATTATCTACCACCAATTATATATATACATATTCATCCATTGCACAGCATATTCATTGATCGATAGCCAAATCGTCGTCGATTCGCCTATCGGTCGCATGACGCAGTACGTTTTGTAAACTCCCGACCGACAAATCTTGAGAAACCAGTAGCGTGACAATTATGGGGTTGTGTAGAAAGGAATATGGAATATTATCGTGGAATAGAAAATAAAAGTTAATATAAACATTCTGTTAAGTAAAGTTAAAAAGTTAGTAAGTAAAAAAAGTTAAGTAGCAACTAAATCTTTGATTATTTTTGTATTTTTCAAATTAATGAAACTAATAAAATCAATATTAATTATAAAAACAATATTACAGGGAAAAACTTAAGTTTACACATACCTGCTAAAAATAAGCAAAAATTGTTTCCGACATGTGTGCTATTTATAAACGTCAGGCGTTGATTCTCAGCAGTAACATGAGAACGTTTATTATATGCAATATTTGTGGTTATGTTACTGATACTAGATACATTTGAACACTAGTTATAAGAATATTCAACAGTGGTATAGAATAATGTGTAGAAAAATAATCTTAAATAAGGCAACTTATGCTGTCTACCCTCAGTGTTGTCTTAATGTGCATTGAAGAGTGCCATAACAATTTTAGAATAAAAAGTATATTTTTTATGGGGAAAGGTACAAAACATATTGAGAAGGAATTAAACTAACACATCGATAACGAATGGCAGTAGACCAATTCAAACAAATTATTTATCGCTTTGTGAAAAAAAAAAACTTAGAATGTTTGCAGGCGGCAACATTTTCGTATTTTTATGCTGCGTATATTTAAGCTTAATACGAATGTTATGTCATTCGATTCAGGTTTGCAATCCAAGTGCCAATGTACAGCCACAAAGCTCACTTTTGAAAGGGACTACGCAGTCTCGTAGAGAACTGCGGTGTATTTTGACGAACTGTACTAATATACCTGCCGGCGCTAGTTTATTTTTAGACTTCTGTTTGTACCGCGACTCCGTTGCTCATTAGGATTGCCTTTTCTGAAACGCAAACTTTAAATTTGTACGCGGTTTTTTTTTTCTCTATAAAACCTAGTTTACTGAGAAGTGGACAGAGAAAGGTTTATACAGAAAAATAATTTAATGGTACTTGATTTTGTACAATGATAGTTTTACTTACTTAACATTCACATTTTTTGGTGGTCGAGTGAATATATTAAAAAAACTTAAATTTTCGATTTTATTTGTCACCGGTAGGGTTTGATCAAAAATAAAGAAAAAAATAAATAAATTAAAAAAATTAAAGTTTATGTCAGTCGTAAACAAAGTTAAGTTCACTACGTGAAGAATTTTTAAAGAAACTGGAGATTCCTCAACTGATCATAGATCATTATGATAGACTGGTGAATGTGTTGTGGACTATGATACCTACTGTTCAGATTGTGTAATAACTGAAAATGTGGCAAGTGACTTGCCCCGAACATTGTCATGTGCAGCTAAGGGGTAGAACTGTGGATCTCCAATATTATCTATACTAATAAATAAAATTGGAGTGTCTGTTTGTAATATTAAAATAACTGCTTTTTGCTACATGCATATTAATCTGTATACGGTACATATACCAAAAGGTATTTTTTTACAATTTTTGTCTCTATGTCTGTCTGTTTGTTCCGGATAATCTCTGAAACGGCTGGACCGATTTTGACGGATCTTTCCCTGGTTACTAATATTTATATTTTACCATCTGCAACAGCGTTACTAAAGTTTAATTTTTAATTAATATAATTAATTAATCAATACAATTCATTTCATCACGATTTTTTTATAAGTAGAGTTAATAATTAATGCGTTATAAATATAATCATAACACAATAAGAAATACAAATACACAGGAACTGAAATAATGAATAAGGGTTAATTCAAATAAATTTAATTCATTCGTATAACAAAATAACATGTGAACCTTATAAACACAAATATTTAGAATAATGGCGGATCGAAGATAAATAGGCAATTTGAAAATCACAAACCTATCAACGATATATTTTATTCATTTGCGTATTGTAATCGCCGAGAACATTCACACCTAACGAACATTGTTTTCACCTAAAGCAGCGCTTATCATTAATTCATGCTTCAGTCATTTATAAGTATCTCTCCCCTGACAGCTTCATACCCACTCTTAAAAAGTGTCTCGTCTCTCTGCAGGTTGTTGTATCGGGCTATTGTCAATCTTAACTTTGAAATAAACCTATTATTCTCGAGGTGAAGCCAAACGTCCCATAGTGTACTGTTTAACAACGTACAAGGATACAGCGATCGGTCTCTCCTGTCGGAGGTCATTGTACTCTGCACCTCCAGTTTGAACCGACGCTACTGGTGCGTAATGTTTTTTATCTGCCTGGCTAGCCTTATAGACTAAACCTTGATATATGTTTTACGTGCTTCGAATGTACTTTCAGTATCAATAATAAATGGGTTCCCGATGTTGATCTTGGCCGGTGACCTTTTTCTGGTGCCTTCAAGTGGACCGCCTGTCTGCCGTTTGTCTGCTACGTATAAAAAATTAACAATTACAAGCAACAATTAAGAATAGTAAATCAATGAATTCGTAAACACATTGTCGGTAAAGCACGTGTACACATGTGTTTGAAACTCTGGCAAGTTTCACAAAATTAGTGCAAATTAGTGAAGCAAATGACCGGAGACTAGCGGGCACTTCCTTTGAACCCATTTTCATTCTGTTGACAGTGAGATAACCCTACACTAACACGAATTTCCCGCAAAGACTACATTTCGTTTTCGTTTAATTACACATAATCCATCGCTTCTCTTACACTTTATTTTCGGACAATCTCAAACGGCGCTCTAACATTAACATTGTTGTATGCAATAAAGTTAAAGTTGTCAAGATTACGAAGTAGTAAGCTTAGAGACTTCATAGCTGATGCTGTGCTACGTACATAACGTTACCTACTCGCTTAGTAGCGCGCCAACTCTGAGAGAGGTAAAACGTACTAGCTGTATTCATGACGAGTGGTTCCCGGTTTCGCGCACTTCGCGAGAGTTATGACCAATGATTTTCATGTGTTCTAGTGATCTTACAAGAGTGCTTGTGAAGTGACTTCGGTAGCGTTAATTATTGGATTTATTGACTATAATTTGGATATCGAATACTTG
The DNA here is from genome assembly GCA_018251895.1 of Agathymus mariae mariae. Classification (NCBI taxonomy): domain Eukaryota; kingdom Metazoa; phylum Arthropoda; class Insecta; order Lepidoptera; family Hesperiidae; genus Agathymus; species Agathymus mariae. Next base: position 3,517 of record DWPT01007098.1, on the reverse strand, counting down.
GGATTTCACTGAAAAGGTAAGGCGTGGGATTACTGTGAAGGTTATGTAAATTTTACGCAAATATAAGCATCTGTATTTTTTTTTACAAAATGGTGTGGTAAATTATCGTAAAGAATATAAAATGGCACCGTTAATGTCAATATTATTTTAAGAACGCCGCCACTACATTTTTATTTCAGTTTGAATTCACAATAATATAATGCGCGTAAAAGCATCGTTGGTTTTATTTGACCGCTATGTCTAGCAATGAACGAGACGAGTAAATATAATATTAATTATATTTATTTATGTCATATAATAAATATATTATTTTATATACACGAAAAAGGTTTTGTTTCAAGTATATAACAATTATACTAGTCTTTGAGAGCCATTACTATTTTTAAAATGTTTCACATTGTAAATTTTTAGCCAGCAAATTTTTTTGCAGTTATACTAAACTTGTTTAAGTATTAATCTTAAAAAGATATTTGACCTTCATTGCGAAGTTTCAAATAATCTTTTAAATCTCTGAATAGATACTATGATGACATCCGACTAAAGTAATCGAGGTTAGACGTTCATTGTGAATTATTTATTATATTCATTAACTGTTGCATCTTGTGAGCTGTTAAATTAACAATATTGAATGTAATTTGAAATTTGCATCGCCTGTCCGTTTATTACAGCACTATGCAGAAACTGCTGAACAGATTTGGGTGCAACTGGATGTATTTATAACTTTCTACACAGGTCAATAATTTCAGCCCGATCAATGGACGTGGTTCCGCCTGTTACAGCTCGCTGGGTTCCGGACCACCCACCATATAAGGTACTCTTGTTTGATGATTGGGACTTTTACTCACCTGACTACCTATCAATGGACCGCATAGCATCAGCTGGTCTGACCGCGTTTTTATTTATTGACTAAAATAAAAGTAATATGTAAATAATATTTAGATAATTTTTGTAGAGATGCAAATAAAATCCAACACATTAAAGTAATAAAATGGGGTAAGTAGAAAATAGCCTAATAAAATTAATGAATGACAATCGTTTCACATGACGGTACCATTAGTGTCTAAAGTTACGGATTATGCGGCTCGAAGCGAAGTGAGGTCGAATTACTAATTAAGACTTGATACCAATTTAGGATGATATCCATGAAAAATATTATGGTATGATATTACAACTGAGTTGTATTGACGTAATCAATTCACAATAGTTTAGCTATACTAATATTATAAGAGAGAGTGCGAACTTCGGTATATCCGGAAGGTAAGCTCAGGAACCACGGCACCTATTACAAAGAATATTTTACCATTTCAAAGGCACATTATTCCTCTTGGACATGGGTTATAAACCAAGTGTATGTGAATAGTTATTAATTGATTAACCCGAACGAAGTCGGACGGCTACTAATATATAATAAATACAAAAAATATCACGATAACTGCAAATATTGGCGTCGCAACCGTTTCTGTGTAGGTTAAAACTCATGGTATTATCATATGATGGTACTTTAAACGATTCTTCCACCGTTTCTCCTCTTCAGTACTAAAGAACCTTTTCCGAAGAGTGATTTAAGCAAAATATGACGTGCAGAAATCTAATTGCAGTATACTCACTTAAATACGTCAATTATTTTAATTATTTTTTGAAGATTTCGCAGCTAACGAAATGCCACGTCGCGTCGTCTGCTTGAAGTTTAGTGAAAACATATTCTTGGGAATAGCTAACAATATTGCGTGCCGTCTGGCTGGTATTAAACGGTGCTGCAAATCACAGACATGTGTTTCCAAGCTCGACCATAGGTCAAATGTAGTTGTTCTTCTGAAGATTAGTTATAGGAGTTTAGTCTAATATACATGAAACATACAAGTCCTGTCAAGAAGTTTTCAGTAGCTGAAGTTTCAATTAGGTATAATATTCATTATTTTCCTTTACCAGGTACCATGGTTACGTTTGAGATGTTACAAGGCAATAAGATTGTGACAATTCGACCTTGTGTTAGTATTATGTTTCAAAGAACAAGTGGTGCGTTCACATTGGGTTATAAGTCGATTGCCTTTTAGCTGTAAGTTATAAGTTAAGTAGTGGGACTACATATTCTTTGGTAACATGAAACAGTAACATTAACAAAGTAATGTTCTTTTCATAGTTATATAGTCATAGTTCTTTTCAATCAATTCAATCAAGTCAAAAGAAATTATCTACATATTTGAAGGCGTTATTATATATCTATAATACTTTATAAAACTGTAGTGACTGTCTGTCTGTACAATTATAATTTTTTTGTCAAATTGCATAGTAAAAAATTTTGTCCGTCTGTATGTCCCGTTATAAATCAAGAACGCCTTGATCGATCTAACAGCAAATTGGTATGTAGTGAGAACACGTGATTGCGCAGATATAAAGTATCTTATCAACACATTCGAGACTATATAAAATATAAGTAAAACTAATTATGTCTAATAAAGGCAAAAAACTTAATTTTAAATAATATAATCGGACATATAGTTATAATTAATTGTTCTAACCGAACGAAGTCGCAAGGGGCCGTTAGTTATTTAGTAAAAATAATAGCCAAGATGTTCTATTCATACAAGTTGACTAGAAAACATGTTTTAATACGTAAATATTTGTGAATAAGGCATGGTTAATTTTATACGAATTTTAAATCTGTAAGTGAACAGAAGAAATTGTACCACGCTGCAATACAAAATATTAATCAAAATCAGCTCGGCGTCAGCTAGGTTACGCCATACTAAAAAATGACACGGACAGTTTTCGTCACGTAGGGTCAACGAGCACTCTTTGATGTAAGCGTTTATAACATAAATATAATAAAACTTTACTTACATATTACGTCTTCAATATTGCAAAAAGGAAACATGTTTTCTGTCTTAATTATATAAATAACTTTTATATAGATATGATTAGGAACAAGCCTAACTTGGCATTCGTTTGTAAGAGCTCTTACAGAAGTAATGTCGATGCAAACGTAAGCGTAACAAAAATCTTATTTGAAAATACGTAAGTTATAATCCGACGAAGTTATAAATATACCTAGGTAGCTGATTCGATCATATTATTAGGGTACTTTTCGATATGAAACGACGCGCTCGGAAAATATATTCGCAGACGTTCGATTTCGACCTTGGCTGTGACTTTGTGTACATGTCACTGAGATGTAACACGAGAGTAGGTCTGTCACTTTCAGCCTTAGGCTTTATTGGGCTAAATCTAATGCCTACGTATTATTTTGTACTATGTGTATTAAGTACGGTATCTAATACAAAGGTTATATAATAAATACCTATAATACTATATAAATCTCTAATGCCTGTCTATCTGTATATTAATTTTTTTGACAAATTTCATTATAAATATTCGTTTTATGATTTACTGACTACAATTTAACATTTTTCTAATTTTTGTCTCTTTCTGTCTGTATGTACCGTTATAACTCTAGAACGGCTTGACCGATCTTAATAAAATTGAGTTTGTAATGAGAGCACATAGTTAGTTTAGTTAT
>DWPT01007097.1:0-11014 GCA_018251895.1 Agathymus mariae mariae | reverse complement strand
AAGTCGCCCTAGCGTAACACCATAATTAAAATACATTAGTGTCTATGGTCAGCCGTGGACAATATAAGAGTTGTTGGAACACTAATACTCGATTATTTATATTTTTGAAATTTTATGCATATTATTTAACAAATATGAGTCTTCATTAGGTTGTCGTTGCGACATTTTTTTAGTGATTAAATAGTTTGTCTTATGTCATGTTGTATGTAGAGTTTAATAGAAAATATTATTTCTTACATATACAAATTATATTATACACATTTCACAGAAAATTAAATAAATGATTTTTACTTTGTGTTTTTTGTTTCCTTTATTTTATATATTATTTTTCGTATATCGTTTTTAAACAATGTTTTAGGCAGGGCGCGGTAGTCATCCATTACTTAATGCGAAAGGCCTACATCTCTTGGGTAGGAATCTTCCATGCTTAACTAAATATTTGCTCGAATTAATCAAAACTTCTATTACAGTTTACTATGGATTTGCACAATATAAAGAGACTCTAAATGGAATTAAGGGTTTTTGAAATTTTTACCAATTTGTCCTAAAGTACATTCGTGTCGTAAGTGATTACCTTCAATAAGTTCAGTTATTGTGACGTACTGATCTCTGTAAAATAAATACACTGAATAGGCTATACTGTACTTAAAGTTTTAATAGTTTCGCTGAAACACTACCTTGCGGCATTATCGAGCAGTTAATTTTTAGGCTAATAACCTCCAGCCAGTTATGGCCAGTGGAATTGTGTTTAAGCCTTAATCCAACAAGTAAAAAATCTAATGTTAACGTTAGTTCTCGACTAACTCGCTAGTAACGATAAGATCGGCGTCAAAATGAAAAATCCAGTGAACGCGAACCATGATAGCTTATCTAGTTTATTTATATCAGAGATTAGTATTTTAATGGCTTGCAGTCAGTGTTTTTGTAACTAAAATTATCCCGATTGTTCTTAGATGATTCACGTTGTGTAGTTAAGCATTTTTTTACCGAATAATGTAATTGGGTACTAGACATTGTTAGTAATATGAAATTTATAGCGAGGTAGTAAATATTTTTTATCTGTTTTCGTAGCGAACCTGGATTCGGAATGGATAACGCGATTTGAACGAAAGAGTGAACTAACAACTCGTTGCGTTATGGACTTGTTGCACCGTGAACCAGTGTACGAATCAATAATGCATTCAAAATTAATTTTGCAAAATCTGTTACAATAACATCCATATTTATTTTTAACAGTCAATTTTATCGAAATTTATTTAATAGTTCACGTTTGACTTTATGTTTACTACGATCGATATATTCGATAACGAATAAGCAACGCGCTTAATTCATTAAATATAACCTACTTACTCAGGCAAATGTAATTCAATTTCGACAAAAGTGTCATATCGTGATTGAATTTTGTATGTCTAATGACCGCCGATTATGCCGAAACTCATATTGTTTTTGAACGCGGCACCCCTTAAGCCTAATCGTTTTAAGCCACGCCTTTCTTGAAAATATTCAGTGAACTCAACACCGGTGGAACAAGTCCCCAAAGAGACCCATGTATGTCTCGTGTTAGTCGAATGTTAAATTAAATTAAGGGAATCTCCTATCTGTATGAATGCTCACGTTTTATATTTATCGGTAGTGCCCTAAACTATTAATCAGTTATTGAATTTATAGATGTAATAGACGCATATTTGAATTTGTATTGAATTAATGTAAGTTGCATCTTAGAGCGTGCACGGTTTTTATCGGTGATCGGATACATTTTGTACTAAGTACTACGGGATACGTGATGTTAAGATGTTGTAAACGAACACCGTTGCATTATCCACGACAGTATTATTCAATAATCTTATGTACCAACGTTGCTAATAATACACTTAACTACATTAACTATGATGTGAGTTTTATTTTATGACCTTATTTCGTTGTTTCTTTTGTTAATAATATAGTGATCTAGTATGGCGTTTCCTGGGCTGGTGTGTTTAAAATATGGACAATGGTGATAATGTGAGTTAATTATCTACGATCAACGTAGGTTTACGCGTTCTTAACTTTAACTTAAACTATTAGCCGTATTGGGGCGGCCTAGAATACTCCCCCCAATCCCTCGCTGGCAGAACAGATGTAAGAGGCAACAGATGCCAGCCTGCTCGGTGGTAAGACTTCGCGTAAGGAATATATAATCGGTATTATTACTAAGTCATTACTATTATTATCTCTCCGTGACGCCTGTCTGCCTAGCTACCACCTTATGCTTGAGTCAGCCGCCAAACGATTCGTCGTATTCCGGCTGGGGGCTTGAGAGTTAGTACTTTATTTCTTATCTTGAAGACCAGCGCTGTTGGCCAGAACGCATCAGTGATACCTTTGGCCTTGCTGATGTCCATAAGCGACAGTGACCACTTACCATCAGGTGGCTCGTCTGCTCGTCTGTCGGCTATTTGTAATGAAAAAAAATTAGGATAAAGGTACTGATGGAACTGTTGTTGCGCGCCCCTACGTCGTATGTTGTGAAATGATTGCCACTCGCCTATTTCTATCCTTGTTGTACGGTGAAACTATTCTCCTTTTCATTTATTATACTATTAATTTACTTCCCTTCGGGCATTATGTGAAACGTCACCTATACCGGATTTGAAAGGTCATTCTACAATTAAGAATGTACACAAGGTCATTAATTGCGTAAGCCATAATGAGGACGAACTCGATGTGTAATGGTGTTAATGGGCTTTGTGGCGCGAATTCCAGTGATGAAATTCTGCCGCAGCTTCAAATTGGACATTTATTCAGGGCAGACGCCTTTAAGTGTTATGATTTAGACCGTAAAACACGCAATCTTGGTTTTGTAGATAAGCTAGCTGGACAATATCGGATATTACGTAAAGTGGATTTGTGTCTGAATAATCATTAGGACAGCTCCTATTTTGACTATTTACCAGGTATCCAACTTTGGACGTTATTTAACGATTCAATCCAGTAGCCTTACGCGTGCAACTATTGGGAATTTCTGTCAATAATGTTGCTAGTAATAAGACTGTCGATTAGTTGCGACTTCGATATAGCACGTAACAATTCGTAGGTAAGCTTAGAACGTTTATTGGAGGTTGTTTAGGAATGTTAGTGAACACAACGGGCAAATAATGTATGAAGCATTTATATCGCGTTTCATGTATATCTGTAAAACTTGTTCTCTGCCTTGCAATTTATACCATGTCCTACGTCCGATTAAGAAAGTTTTATATTTTTCTTCAATGATAAGTTGATAACGGAAAGATTGGTGATTTTACTTCGTAAGCAAATATTGGATAGGATTTTAAAATTGAAATCGTATAATGTTGATGTATTTTTTAAAATGTTAATAACCGAAGAATGAGCAGGCGAGCCACCTGATCTGGTAAGTGATCACCTTCGTCCATGGATCAGTAGGACCAAAGGCATCAATGATGCGTTGTCGGTTAGGAAATGAGAAGGAAGTTAGAAAGAAATTACTTGTTTTCTGGCCTCAGCTGGAAGTTTTTTTTTATAGAATAAGTTAATACTTGACAACAATCGCACCTGATGGAAAATGGTGATGAAGTCATAGTTGACGAGTCGTTTGGCGGCTGACTCAGGCAGGAGGGTGGTAACTAGCCAAGCAGGCTTTATGGAAAAATAATAATGTTAGTAATAATATTAAATGACTGAAGAATAATATTGATAATACGCGAAGCTCTACCACCAAGCAGCCTAGCTTCCGTTGGCACTTATGACACCTTGCTCCGCCAGCATGGGATTGGAGGGGAGTATTAGAATACTCCAAGTAATATTTACTATAATATTTACTATATTACGGCCTAGAGGCCGTCCCAATATGGCCAAGATTATATATAATTATGATAAAAGATCATTTATTCCTTACAAGTTTATACAAATCACTTCTTCAGAAACATTAATAACATTACAAATGTCTAAACTGGCGTTATTTACATAAGATTTAAATACATACTGCTGATAATATTATTAATGAACTTTATACAAAAATTTTAGAAACCTTTACCACCTTTATAGTAAAATTACCCACTTTAAACGGCACCCGGGGCTAGAGTCCAGAACTCATATATTAATAAATAAAATAATGAATCGAATGAAGTCGGTGTGGCTCGCTAGTATTACATCCATAAATATGTAACAGTCGATTGTAAAGATTTCAACTCGAATGGAGTTTAGGGTCCAGCAGCTCCTCTTTGAACGAGAAGAGTTAAAGACACCACCAAGATGGCCAAGTATTGGGTGCACAGGCATGAATAACTACTGCAACTGTGTAATATAATGTTAAAGCCGATCTGTAAATATCTGATGAAATACCGTCGTTGGTCGTTACCATGATCACTTTAACAGGTAACAAACATTGTAGATTGTGTATTATTAAGTGTATAGTATTGTAGTGCTGACTTATTTATTGCTGGTGTAATGTGTATCTTACTGTTTGTTCATTGTGAAAGTATGTTGACGTGTTCTATTAACAGAATGCGCTGTTGACAGCGCAGTGCAGGGTAGGAATTTCCTGGTAATTGAAGAAACTCTGTTACGTTTGTTGAACCGTATTCAACCTTTCCTTGCACGACCAGGCTTTCCATGGAGTCTTCGTTGCGGATGATATGACCAAACGTCTATAGTACCCATAGTTTTAAACCAGAACGCTGGTGTCATAATGTGAAGGGTATGCTTTATATTTAGTTCAAGAGCGGATAGAAGAATACGACACGTGAGAACTCTGATATATCCTTACGGTGACTTCTCCGGAACAGGTGACAATTAATTTAGTACACTAGTCAGAGTATTACTGCTATAGGAGAATTCTAGTCTTCCGTTGAACTTGATACCTGTTTTATATGTAGGTTCGTTACTGCAACATCAATGTAGAAATGAATTATGTATGGAATTATCTGTTAGGAGGTAATATAATTATTCGTCTCGTAAAATTCACGATTAATCTGGGAATGCTACTTACCGTATTTGTTGATCGACGTAGGAAGAGTTCACCGAATAATAATAAATAACGGGGTATAATGTTTACTGCTAATTACATAGATGCTGCTATGGTTAACGAAGCGGTTGGTGAAAACCTGTATTACTTTAAGTACCTATATTGAAGGATATAATGAGATATTTAATTTGTCATTATTATATAGGATATAATAAACATATTTTGTTTTTAACATTTCTATACTATAATAGAGTACCTACGTAAATAGTGGAAGACTGCATTTCCAATAACTAAGTACGTTTGTACTCGTATTATTGAATATTGCATCTACCGAGAGACAAGTAGTGCGTTGAATTGCACTTACTGACGTATTGAAGAAGAAGAATCGAAGAGACTATTGTAGATAAATCCATTTTTCTTTATTGTAACTTGAGTAAAAAGTTTATATATTTCTGTTAAGGGGTGGTCAATGCGCGTTTTATATACATTATACGATATGTGTACACTGAATTTGGAATGAGAGTATTAGCTTGGAGTCAATTTTATTTCCTATTAATTTCACTACCACGCACGAATACCGTCGGAGTAAAGATTTATACAAGATAAATCCCAGTAATACCCAATAGAAGACACATGGCGCCATTGCCTAGTATATCGGTGAACTTAAAAAAATTCTTATGACAATAAATATTCAATTACCAAGCACGTGACCTTCTGGCAAATTGATGATTATAATACAGCTACACATAGCAGATACCTGCAAGAAAGAAATACCTATAGAGAATGATCATTCGCGGCGAAGAATCCTAAAAAAACCTTAAGTGGGTCGCGTTGTTCTATTATCGCTTCGTGAGCAGAACTTTGACAAAAACAATAATGCTATACCATCGGGATAGCGTTCGGGAAACTACTAATCAATATTAGGATTTCCCTCCATTAATCTTCTGTAAAAACTATCGTTTCCGTAAGAAAAGAAAATAATTAATTCAGGACTTAACCCAGCACCCGCTTCTCTATAATTTATTACTGGGGAAACGAACAAAATAACTCTTAAACTGTTTAGTGCGCCAAGACGTTAATATAATACTGCTACAGTGCCAACGAAAATATCTTTGTCTTGACAAGTTCACTTGCAATACTGACATAAATTAAACTTTAAAGGCAGCTTATTACATTACAATATTATATAATAATAAATATTTTCAAAGTAGTTTCGGGTGTAATAAAAAGTTTTTATATGATACATACAGTGTGGTTAACTTTGAAAAAGTGTGATCACTGACAAATTTACGGAGTAGCGGTAGTTAGATAAACTTATGTATGTTTATGTAGGCTATCATATAAATAATATGGTTTACGAAGCAAAGCAATTTCAGGCTATTAGAACCTGCCTACTTTTAGAAACCTTAGAAACTGCCTGTTCGAAATTCATTACCCTTTTGAAACCCGTCAGACAAAAGCTTTCTCTAACTGGTGTCACTTCGTCTAGCCCCAGGCACTCTGAATCTTACAATTCTTTTCTTTTGGTCCTGGTGTAGTGTGCTATGCTCATTATCAAGTCATTAACGACAAAACTAAAACCAATTACCATAATTATTGCACGATAAAATAATTATTGTTGGATACACGGTATCGTAAACTGTAACGATCATTGTAATGGTAAATTACCCGTTATTGCAGACTACTACCATATAATGCTGGATATTAGAGGCATATTAGTAGCGTTCGGCATAATTTTATGATCGTTCCACACCGCTAGTAGCTGCTTTGGGTTTACATAAGTTTGAAATAAGCATCTAATGCGTACCTATTTTAATTTTTGCAATTACAACTTTGTAACTCGTTGTGAAATAATTTTAGAGTACTTGAATGGCCTTAATGTGGTTTAAGAGGTTGCAACCTACCTTAAATTTAAGCCGACTGTTACTGCTCGTGGACCTTATGAACAACGGAAAATACAAAAGTGTCAGGTTTGTTTTGGAAGTTAGGCAGTGTACCATTTTACTTTTACCGACGATATGTATGGCAAGTTGTTTGACATGCCTTGGTGCCACATACATATATATATATATATATATTGTAAGCGTCCTTGCGGGCTGTATATACACATACATGAGTTTACGAAAAGGTGCGCAAGGTACCCAGATGCGCAGAAAAACGTAACGCAAATTTTGGAACTGTGGGTTATGTATGAAACATTTAGAAACGCCTGAAAGAACGAGTAACTATTCTATAAGATGCGGTTATTATATATGAACATAAGTATTATTAATATACATACAAATTGTTGTATACTTTTTTGTTAAATGAAACAAAATATTCTCGTTTCTAACAATTTGTATTGATGTTTGTTGGCACTCGAATACCTACAAAGCTTAACGATATCAACATTGGCTTTAAGGGCACCCTGAGCCAAGATAATACTGAATTTCTTATTGCCAGCGGTCGACCATTCCAAATTCTGTAATCTCATATGAAACACATTTCTGATGCCGCGGTGAAATTATTACAATGGTATCATGGCTAATGTAATCAATTGTTAAAGATAAATATACCATAAATATTATTATTGATTATATTTAAAATATCCAACAGTATAATAATTTCATGACGGTATCAGCTGTAAAATTGATTAGTGAGATTATAAAATTACCGTACTATTCGACCATGATCCTTTTAGCCTATAAAATTAAAAATATTAAAAAAAACTAACAGCAATAACATCAAGATATTACCGATGTTCTGCGATTATTATATTTAGTGAATTATTTTAACAAATCGATATCGTAAATAAATTTAAGTCGCAAATCGATTCGAATCAGCTATTGTTTAGCGTGTTTCTAATTAAGATGTCGGCTCGCCGGCATAAAATATCGATAATTCATTTCGTGTAGTTCAATCGCCCACGTTTTAATATGCGGATGCCGTTTACACACCACGGACTTCCCGGCACGAGTGTTGACTTCTAATTGTGCATGAGGACTAATTAGAATAAGTTAGAATTCATCTAATTACTTATCTATAACGATAAATAGCGGAGGCGGAGCTAAATAGTATTGACTATGACTTTTTATTCACAATATATAGGATATATGTATGTGGGTACGTGGATTAAAGCATGTTGGGTTAAGACAGTTGGTGCTCTCGTTGATCTATAATAGATTTGATAGTTTTACGTACGCTTCTCATATTATTTGTGTATTAAGAGCTCATTATTAAAAAAAACTTAATAGTTCCATAGGCTTCATACAATGATGGCGTAATATAGTCCGCTATGCTGACTAAGTGCTGACTGGCAGACTTCACATTTATTTATGGACCTTATGAACAATTCTACGATATGCTGATTATAATTAAATTGTAATAAATGCACATAATTTGGAAAATTAGAGGTACGTGCGGGATTAGAACTCAAGTGTCCCATACTGAACCTGTTATTGAAGCGTTTATAACTCTAAACCTTACATCAATAGCCGGTCAAGATAACGCTATCACGATCACGGAATAAGAATCAATTGCAGAAAGTATATACAGATTAATCGTATTTTAAAAAGATCGCGACGTTAACAGAATTCAGAATGCTAATAAAAAAACATGACAGCAAATCGTAGTCGTGTCGTGTATTGTAAACGATTTAGGTTGGCAAGTATTTAGCCACAAGTGAGGTGTAATTTTAACATCTCTAATAGGCGCCTGTATTACGGACATAATCGCCGAAGTCGGAGAGGCACCGCAGGCTAACGTAGATCTAGCCAGATTAATAGGCGCACTAACTATATGGTAAATATACGGTACCTAATGTACCCTGACTGTAATACTCGTAGTGCCGGAAATTACAAGCCAGTTTGTGTTTTTGAATAAATGGAACTAGTTTATCGGTGCTTTCAAAAGCTACGTTTTAAATTCGAAGCACGGCGGCGTGCATTTTTTATTGTTATTATTATTACTTAAATTGTTGTTTAAAGAGACTTGACTTGTGTTCGAATTTCCCAAATTAAGATCGCACTGAATATCAGTGTTACAGATATGTGCTGTATAAGGCTGAGTGCGGACTTATTGATGAGGCAATACTGCTGTGTATAGTAATATATATTTAGCTATCATTTTTTTTTATTTCATTAATATTAAAAAAGTTATGAAGCGGCTCATCACTTCCTGGTTGGTCAGGGATGTGTCGGTGATGCTTTTAGTGCTGTGGATCTTTATGAGCAGTGGTAGCCGCTTGAGTCAGATCACGTATTTGTTTTACTAATAACAGCTTAGTTGGTGAATGATCAAATCTTTTTGTACACTTGCGATCACCAAACTTAATACTCTATATACCTAATCTATATGACCAGGTAGATAGATGTATGAGTTAAGTTAAGTAAGTTAAGGGATTTTTACATCGTGTGTTCGTAAAAAGTTCGAATGCAAGTCCGTCATATTTCAATATCTAACAAAAGCAATTACATTTTGTTTTCACATTCACTAAAAGCTTAAGCAAAATTGTATAAAAAACTGATTGTTTCAGTTTCATTCCCAAAATGGATGTTTTGTAAAATCGCACACGATGATTTCATGCAATGAAATTGCATATGTGAAACGTTTTGTGAATTTGTAACTGGGATTTTATTTTAAATCCTCAAACCGAATTCCATTAGCCTTTCAATGGTGTATGTTTATAAGATAATAATCAGTGTAATTTTTCCCGTCCCCTAGGAGGGCGTTCACCAAATCTGTTTTAATCTGTCGTATTGAACGAAATACTTTTTTCGAACGTCGGTTTTTACAATTAGATATTTTGCTGCGATAGATTTTGATGCGGTTTCAACGAAGATACATTTTATTGTCATTTTTTAACGGTGCTTTTAATTAGTAATGGCTGTTTGAAATCTTCTTTGTTGGTTTTCTTCGTGGTTTTCCTATCATCGTGTTCGAGTCCATCTATTTCCATTGTCAAATGTACTCACCGTTCGTTTAAGAGATTACTTATTATTAACAATACGTTTAGAGCAGGCCATGTCCTCATAAACTGACCAAATTAGTAGCATAAGGGCTAGAAGAGGGCCAATCTTCACCTCAAAGAGACAAAAGCCATCCAGTTTCCATTTTCCAATCAAAACAGTGAGAGAAGCGTAGCGTTAGATACATTCAAATTCCGAATACAAGATCTCTTGTTCGAGATTCTAGGAATGGCGGTGCGCGTTCGAGAAAACTTCAAATTTGAATGTGGAACACTAAACTTTAGAAATGGCGGGACCGACGACGAAGAAGCTCTTTACTTACGTAAATGTCATTTAAATTCGGGGGCACCATCCTCTGTATTTACGTTACACGTGAAATGTTGCCGTGTTGCTAAATTCTAGCGTTTTCATGATTTCAGCATAAACGCACGCGACTTTGTGCTGGGCCAAATTGCAAAGGTAGCTCGAATTTACATTGGAGAAGACGGTTGAAGTAATTTGTGTGGCGATTAAATTTGTGTGAACAATAAATTGTTATTGTGAGAATTGTCAAGCGTATTAGATAATTAATTATTATATATTGTTTTAGTATACTTTTAAATACAGAGAAATTAACGAAAGTAAAGAAATATTATAATTTTCGATTATAAAAACCGTGGTTGTGTGCAGAATCCAGTCCGTCTATTCTATCAATAGATATCGATAATGTTCGTATTTCTTAATATTATGGATTATACCAACGTATACCTACCAAGATAAATAATAATTCTTCAACCCAAACAAAGTCGATGCAGCCCGCTAGTTATATGTGAAAAAGATATTGTACATACGAATATATAAATTTAGCATAAAGGTGGGCGTGGGCTTAATCCACCTTGAGGACCCCATAGCTCAGTTGGTAGTGACAATGCCTGTCGAGCGTGAGGTCCCGAATTCGATTCCCGGCCGGGGCAGACATTATGTGATAGATAAATGTTTGTTCTCGGGTCATAGGTGTTTGTAATGTCACATTTGTGTATGTCCATGCCACCCGCTACACAGGGGATCCTAGTGTGAGGGTGTGTGTGTGTGTGTGTGTAAACATTTGTTTATTATTTTGTACTACTTC
>DWPT01007096.1:0-11015 GCA_018251895.1 Agathymus mariae mariae | reverse complement strand
AATATATATGTCGTGGTTTATTATATCTGTCGTGGATCTCCATCTCCAATCTGTCATAATAGTAAAATAATTAACTCAAATAATTACATTTGACAATGAGCAAACGCCGTGACGTCATTTGTTTTTGTAATGGCGGCATGTGAACAGAGTCGTATTGAAGAAGATGATTTGCGGAATGATCAGTCTCGTCTCAGACGCCAAGCAATACACATCTCCGTTACAAAACTGTTGGTTTGCTCAGTTCGTAAATAATAATTTTGTAATTGAAAATAATAAATAGTGAACGTTACTCTACTCGGTACATCAGCTCTAGCAGTAGGTAAAGATGGCGCTACCTCTCAGCCATAGCCGACGCCGACATATATATACACTCACACATCAGAAGAATAATGATGTTTGTAACATTTTATAATTAAATTAACTTTATTAATATTAGCATGGCTGGCGTCATTGTCGGAGATTGTTTCGGGCGGATACTTAATGATTCGTGTAGAGTAACGTTTTCGCAAGATTTTACTGTTGGGAAAATAATTATAAACAAAACATGTAAAGGTTTCTTTTTGGCAGAGAGACTAATCTCCAGCACGGTTGAAACACGAATGCGTCCTGCCCCAGAGACTGTCCCATAGACGGTGCTGTCAACACTCGGATCGCCTGCCGAGTGCCGTTTAGCAACTGTATTCATGACTGCAGCGACATATTCATCGAAGTAGTTTAAATTCAAACGACCACAACTCTACAAACACAAAAAATAGTAACGTTTACTGAAAAAAAAAAATACCACGACTCCGTTCAGTCAAAAAACACGTGTCTGCCGGTGTTACTGGCGCGAAACAAATGTCACAACATTTAACACATCGATTCGTTCTAAAATTAGGCTGCGCCCCGTACCACTAGCAAGAGCGGCGATGAACGATCAACGTCAGTAAGGGGCCGCACAAACGTACACACTTTAGTGTCTTGTGTTCGACACACGAAGCCAGTGCTGAATGTGGGCTGACTTTTAGTTCTGATTAAGAAATATTACATTCAGGGTTTGCTATATTATACAAAACTGCAATAATTATGTAATTTGTTATATTACGTACAATTAATTTAATATTTATGTTACACTAATACGTATATAAATATTTGCAAAATAATTAGAACAAGATAAATATTTAATTGAATTAAATTGAAAGATAATAAAATATTGCTTTCTTTTTGCTTGGTATTACATGAAATATGGATCGCTAATCAAAAATAATTCAGTTTTGATAACTACATATCAATAATTTCAGTGGAACATATTTAATTGCGGACATTACACGTTTTTGTTGCAACAGCGACCAATATCTACGTAACTGGTCCGAAATATCGATTTAAAACACAAAAGTCATGAAATTAATAAGTTATCATACAAATTGTAAATGTTAGAAAAGTTGTCGTATACAGCAGTGACCTATAATGGACACAGGACAGTTGCACGGACCGAAAACACCAGCTTCGACTAGTGTTGTTGTGGAATAAATAACGAAAGACTGATCGGTAACAAAAGTATCTACGTTTGTGCAGCCCCTAAGTGGCGTTGTATACACCGAGTTATTTCATTATAGAGTAACTTGCAGTGTCGTAATAGTGTCTGAGTAGAGGCCGGACTAAGCCATTAAGGAGGGGAAATTAGTGCATTATTGACTGATTTCCCTTTCCAACTAGCTGATAGACGGCACTTCGCGTCGGCTTTTCGATTTAAAATAGAGACTGGATGTTTACTCCATTAACTTTCGATTATATTTGGCTGTTCTAGAAAAAGTTTGACAGTACGATAGGTTAGTGAATTGCAACTACAGTTTTTACTCTGCTTTATCAGGTGTTTAATAAGTTTTTAATTTTGCATACAAACATAAATCTTCGTCGTGAATCATTCTTATCTTACAGTTAGAAGCCGCATGAAATCCATGCCTTAGTTTTTGATACACAAATACTTTGTTCTGTACTATAGGTACATATACCTTACGAATATTTATCTAAAGACATATATGTATAAATGTTTGTTCTCGGGTCATGAATGTTAGTTATGTCATATTTGTGTACGTCCATGCCACAAAACACAGTTAATCCTAGTGCGGGGGTGTGAGTGTGTAAACATTTATTTATTTAAAGTATTTTCAGGTTATGGGTCTATGCTTCGCACATCTCGACACCACAAACAACCAAGAAAAAAAAAAAAGTAATTAGGTTCCTATTGAAGTTAAGTCCATGTAATGATTAATAGACACTCAACTCTAGCAGGCATCTATCTATGCGTAACACTATCCGTAGAGAACCATTTTTATTGCGATGATTATAAATTAAACCGTGTGTAAGCTCGACGCCGAAAGGCACAAGAGGTGTTTAATGCCGAGAAAAATTTGTAATCGGTGAAATCAACCAAATAACATGTTAACAATCAATTTTAAGTAACTATTACATAGAAAACGAATCGGCCGACCATAAAGAACCCGATAAAATTACAAAAGAAATCTATAAAATAATTAAAACTTCTAATCGCACCAATTAGTGGGTGAATTTATGGTTTCACTTATTAGGAAGTTACGATCGCAATGCATACGTTTGAAAACTGTTGAAATGGAACTAAGGAAGTAGTTTGAATATTGAATTCGAAATAAGCGGGAAATAGTTTTTTAATAAATTGTCATACAGAAACAACTTTAGCGCTCAAATTTTTTTTTCCAAATCGATATTGTCAAGGTGGCAAACGTTTACTTAGGGGTAGTTTAAATAATTAAAAAATAATTTAGTTAAAATAGGTGTACTAAAAATATAATATGTCAAACGTAAGGGTGCACTGACGCTGTAGTGCGACGAAAATTTTTGCTTTACGAATTGAGCTACGCTAAGCTAATGCACTTTTGTTTTTCTAATGCACTAGTATCGCATATATCTCAATGACGACCCTTGTAAAACTGGCCTGTACTTTTTAGCGAGGCTGTCTGGTACAGCATATACGTCACTGAACAAAGGAACTCACGTTGGGACCGTTACTAGGCCGGCGAGTGGAAGGCGCTCGGTTCAATAATAGCGAACAGTGTGCGTAATGAAGCAGCTATAAAAACTAATTGGGACCACGACTGGTGCTGATTTTCGCCGATCGACTATTGTTTGTGTACCAATGGATTGTATTATGTACAACCACAGTACCGTATATGTAAAACCGCCTTTAGAAAACGTATGTAATTTGATGATTAGGCAGGCAAAAATGACGCGTATAAGTGAGTTTATAGAATAGTTAACTATTTGGTAATCCAGCAGTGTATTCTTAATCTATTTTTGTTTAAAAAATAAAATAAAATTAATTATACGACCTAAAACGGACTACACGGATAAACATTTCAATTTGATAAACAAATACAAAAATTACAACAATTTTTGTACTTGTTGTTGTCAAATTGTGTGTTGTATGGTTGTGTGTTTGACGATTTTATCCTTGGGCCATATTAATAGAGAGCAGCGTAACATTCGATAGTATTTAAATCAGTTCTTAATTCAGGCAATACTTTCGTCATTTATAAGTCTGATGCGTCGATTACAGTTCTTCTACTTGTTTTTGTGTCCCAGCATTTTCTGTGCTAATGTCTCTGCAAGTGTGATTGAGAACGGAACACGAGCTGTACAAATATTTTAGTCATTTTTTATATAAAATAGGTAAGTAAGAGATGAAGTTGATGAAGTTTAACATGTTTAATATACTATTCACTCCCCTCTTGAAGACTCGTTGCATTGTACATGACGAATAACATCGGTCACTTTACATTAGTCGCGTATAATTACATTAAATCGATTGTCCAACCGAATGATCTCGGTTGTATACCCAAGGACGTGAGTACAATTTTTTTTAATACAGAATTTGACAACTCGGGAGTTTGTTCAAACGTCAACGAGCAGTTATCTCGCACTCGTTCGTCACTGTACATATAACCCTAACGGCTAGTCATTATCGTAAACGATTGACCAAAACTTAAAACAATCCGCGAACGAATTGGATTCAGATAGCGAGCTGTGCTGAAAAGTTCTAAGAACGCTTCCCTATTCCGAAGCGTCTTCGTAAGTTAGTCGCCCAGTCTTGATTGTTATCGTTAGATGGCAATCGTAGAGTATTACCAAAAGCTTATTATGAGTTAAGAACATCCAGCATTCAAATTGATGGCTAAAACCAGCACGCAGTGAAATATCTAGCTGGACACATTCCGGGTACTTTGAGAGATTCCAGTACTAAGACTACGAAGACTACTAGTCTTGGAGAAACAAGGCAACGGATACCTTAATATGGTCGACACGTTACTCGTCTCACACATACATGCTTGTGTGTTCACTAACAGCACACACGGCCGCGCGGGTATCAATCACGAATACTTACATTGTGGCAATTTAATGATCTCAAAATAATGTAGTGACGTGCCGGCCTTTATTCAGCGGCCAAATTAACATGAGATGAAACCGCGCGATTATGGCCCTTGACACCATGAATTAAGAATCTCCCCATGTGTCAAATATAATAAGGCAGTGGAATTAACAGCGACATTCAAACTACGCATTCGAAATTTTAATTGTGTTTATATGTTCTCACTCTGCCATTCAGATGGTGTTTTGTTAAATAATTTTAAGAAGAAATTGTTTTTGTTTCTATATTCTATAGTATGTATGAACTTTACAGAATATTTATACTTTTTTGATGAGTAGGTATATCGTAACAGAGATCAAATTTAAAGGATAACCTGTTTTTTTTTTTAACTTTGTAATTGTTACAAAAGTAGACGAGACATCCAGACATTAACAATCCTTCATTTGTCTTGGAACACATATATAAAATATATGAAACTACAACAATAAAAAAGGAAACGCATAGTAACAAGATCCAATAACGTTTTCATGGAAAACCGAACAAATACCCATGAATAGAAAATTATTGACATCACTCATGCTCGACCCGTATTCGACTCGCAACGAATAACGATATCTCGATTTTGATCTAGAGATAAAACTTAAAACACTTGTCTATTACTGTCACTTGTCTATTTTCAAGTAACATGTTTATATGTTATACAAAAACATACTTGTAATCACAACAATGGAATTGTAGGTCAATTGCCGATAGTGATGGATTCCAGTCTTTAAGACCGCGTTAAAAAGATTGAGTAACGCTGGCCACATGAGATCATGGCTGGCTCACTTGATTTATTCCTTTAACCGTCTTGACCTACATTCGTGTATTGCCTTTAATTGTTAATAAGCATAATTAAAATGCGTGTTAAACATATACGCACGGACGAACGGGAGGACAGGAGTGTTGTATTAATAAATCAATGAGTGCGGGTCGTTCCGAGTGGTTTAGCGTTCTGTGCGAGGTCAGTGCGGGTTCTTGCATAAATCAGTTGGAAAAACGTAATGTATAACACACAGACAAAGTTTTCGTTTCAATCAATATTACTTTAATGAAAAATTATTATTGTTATAAACCTGCACTGTAACATCCAGTTTTGTCACGATATATCCTCGATGGTGGTAGGGGGAGTACCAGATTATCTGCGTGGTTAACTGCCGTATTCCTTATAGTTCTAGTAGATTTTCAATTGCAGTATCGGAGGACCAGTAATGACCAGGTCCCGCACTTATTAATGGCCAGCAGCCGGTGCCGGCTCCGTACGGTTTCTACAATTCATTATTATACATGTACACTCGATATACAGCATATATCCATCCGAAATAACGTACCTTTGAAATGGTAATAGAATGTTTCATATAGGTGCTGTAGTTCTGAAGGTTACCTTCCTTCCGCAAATACGTAAAATCACAAAGTTCGCATTCTCTCTCGCATTCGCTCTCTTTATAATATTGAGTGATAATCTTCGATTGCAATATCAAAGACCCATTTACGAAGCAGATTACCCACTTCCTTGTATTCCGGAATGACTCAGAAAGCACCAGTCACGAACGAAAGGTTCTACTTGCCACGAGACCGCAGACTTAGTCGACTATCGCTCTCTACAATCCTCGAAACCCAGACATGAGATCCACGCAGCTACTGGACGGTCAACAATTGTTTATATACATTGATCGTTTAGCACAGAAGCTTTTAACATGTAACTGTTAATTAACAAACATATTAACTTTAACCTTCGGAACAATCATTAATTTACTTATCAAATACGATCTAGCTGTGTACACATTATTTTAAATTGCGCAATCGGTTTCATCTCACGAATGCGCGTCACAATGTCCTTATCATTAAACACGTAAGATCGAAAATATGTCTCAACACTGGCCTTTGTCAAATGCATCGAACCTACAGCGTATGTAAGCATTCTAAGTGTGCTAATTACGAACACGATAAGTATGTGGGAAGTGTGTTGTTACGCTTATAATAGTTTCGTAGTTGTTCCCAACAATTTAAGTATGTGTTCAGACATAATGGTCACACACACAAATCCCCGCCAGGACTTCTCATAACGTAAGTTTAATGTAGAGGGTATGTTATTTGGAACGTATGGTTTTTTTCTCTCGTTGAGACCATGTCCACCTCCTCTGAACCCAAGTGACCCTTGAGTCAAACCCATCCTGCCCTGATCCCTATACGTTAGTCAAACGCTTCCTCCCCTGATCCCTAACTTTGAGTCCAACCTAACCTCCGCTGATCTCTGTCCTTGAGGCTAAGTCAACCTTTCTTGACCCCTATCTAAAAGACCAAGCTGCTCCCCTGGCCTTACTGCAGATGAGGTAACTGCGTCAAGTACGCAGAAGGGTCAGGTTGAAGGTTCAAACCTTGTTTGTTGGACAGATATTGTGCCATCTAAAATCAATCGTCAAATGATTTTAACAAGTTGCATGGTTGGAGTCGGCTAGCAAATGCGATTACCGCTTTGGTTTGGTTGGCAATGCGTTGTTGGTGGCTGTGACAACTTACCATCAGACTTTTTATATTGCCTTAAAACTTATAGCATCGTTTGCTTATTTGACAATTATAAAATAAAGGCCAACTTGTCGTATATTCACGGAATGCTTCGATGATACGTAAGAGAATGCTTTTAGTAGCCCGCCTTTCTTTCTACTATAATAATAAGTATCTATTATTTGTAATTGATCATTCCCAATAAGGGCTTAGGATTTTTTTAATGCCAGGCCGATGTCTATGAATGTTTAAAATTATGTAATCGGATACGTACCCGGCTCCTCCGACGACAGACGGTCGTTCAAACCGCCAAGCTATCAGTGTTCCTTGTGGCATGCAAAAGCAATATTACCTTAAAACGCACACACCCCGAGGTGAATAAATAACTACGTGAATCAAAACTGACCGAGGCGCGTCCTACGTGACCCACCTGTTGGACCGGTAGCGAGAAACGATCAACGATAGAAAGAATAATAATATACTTGTAACATTTTATAATTAAATTAACTTTATTATTATTAGCATGGCTGGCGTCACTGTCGGAGATTGTCGCGGGCGGATTCTCTTACGTATAGGTTACATTTAAGCATTACGGGAACACAGCAATAGCAGTATGTATAGGAATATTTATCTATTATTAAACAATTGCATCTACATACATTTCATAGGTATTGATATTTAAAATACGAACTTTAGCCAACATTATCATTACTAGTCGCCATCAAGTTCGAAATGGCAATTAACTTACATTCTTAGTACACGGAATGCTTCTAAGAAAATTCAACCGTTTGACGTCGAATACTGTATTTTGTAATACGTTTCATTCACCCAAATCGTTTTACCAAAATTCTATACGCATAATTTCATATTACCAAATGATGAACGTTGTTGAAACTAATAATATTGTTAAGGAGTTTCCGATATCTTCTTAAGTTACCCAATGCACGACAGCTCGTCGCACGCCGCCGGTGCGGCAGGTGGTTCACGGGCTAATTACGTTCGATTATGATCACGACGCGACATTGAATATTTTATCGGCGCATTGTTCTTGTGCGCTTTGTGTCTGCGCCTTCGAGAGCAGTGCGCCCGCCGCGCCCCTTACACTGTGCCGTCGGCGTTCGATACCTGGGCCTGCGGGGGTAAAATGATGCTGCGTTTAACAAACATATTAAACTGTATAGTGGGACGTGAAGATAAACTTTTGCTTTTTTTTTTTCAATTTTTTTTTTTTCGTTTAGTAGCTATTGACGCAAATAATGGTCGAATTTCGGCCATTACGCGAATTTTAGTTCAAATGAATTGCTCATATACAACCTCCCGCACTAGGTTTCCTTACATTGTGGTATCGAAGTATACCGTTGTACATACTTTTGATCTGATGGGAATCGAATTCGCAACTACTAACTGGGTTACACGGCCGTCGACAACAGTAATAGCTAATAATGAAATGTTTTTATGTTTTATTTTACAATAGCTGGTTTTTTTTTTCAGTAACTCTTCACGACACTTGACAAAATCGCCAGTAGTTTTATCTTAGAAACATGTTCTATAACAGATATACATGAACTGGTTACAACAGGGGTTTAAACAACCAGCCTCACTTAACACAACTGTTATATTAATCTGGCTATAGAGAAACTTATTCTAAATTTTAATTGTTCTATTGTACATTTTTTATTGTTTTGTAACTGTAATTTCAAATTTTAAGCCGCAACCATGAGCATCAGGCCGGTGCTTGATATTGAAGGAACAGTTAAAAAGCATCAACTTCAAGCATCAAGCATTAAAAAGTATCCTTATGTTGGTGATTCAATAAATACATAAATAAATGCGTTCCAAGATCTCTGAATCAATGTTTAATTATCACACAATTCAACTCTGAAAAACTGTTCCAGTGCTCTGAACACCACAGTCTGATCCCGACGGGCATCACTGGATTCAGTCACCTGTTTACAAATACACGGGCACTGTATTGTCTCGGTAAATTCAAATTTTACATGCTACTTCTGACAGAGTATAAGCCTTACAGTGAGTTTCTAAGCATATCTCTAAATAAACTTGACTCTGTTAATACTCTCATTGTTAACACTTTACCGAAAGTAAAAAAAAAAAATCTATTTTCTATGTACTTCTACGGATTCAGCGTGAGTCGGTACTGATCAGCTATGAAAAGATGCTGTTCGAGGTCTCTTTTGCATTGTTCTCTTGGCCTTGAAATAAATAAATTAATGTTCACACATTTACTAACACTTCCCGTATTGCGGGTGACGTGAAAGTACACAAATATGATATCACATGACCGACCACAAATCATCTCTCACATAAATGTCTTCTTAGGGAATCCAACTCAGGAACTCTCACTCTGCAGATAAGCACCACCAACCAGGTTTTCGGGGTAGTCGGTTTGAAAAACAGGATATTGGATTAAACTAATAATTTCAAAATACCGCACATAATTTCGAAAATACGCTCATATCAACGTTGGCACGTTTGGTTCCATAGGCCCCAATACGCTCTGGCTATGTTTAAAACGAAATATGAATAACATTACGTAATTTAAAAACTTAAATCTAATTATCCTTACATGTCTTGGTGATACCAATAAAGCGAACTGAGGCGTTTCGAGAAATATTGTTCTCATATCTTCGATCGCTCATTTGCTTCTTTATGTACACTTGGACCTTTCTTGTGAATCACTCTCTCTATTGGTTAACACTGTATGCTGGTTTTTGGTTTAGTTTTTGAGATTATGCCGCTCAAACACACAGTTAGAGACTGAAATTTTTTAACCAGTCCGTTAGTATACTAAGCTATCCATCCTAACTCAATTCTTTCCTCTATTTGTCAGTAAGTTTTTCGAAGCAGCACACAAAAATTACCAAATTGATTTTGAAAGAAACTTTGAATTGAAAGCCTTCAGTTAAACCCAATGCAGTTACATGTTTGAAGAATTTCAAATTAATGCGAACTGAAATAAAATCGCTGGTAAATTTAATCTTTTACAAACCGATCCTAGAACAAACTGGTTTTATTAAACAAATTAGCTACAAAACGCCTTGAACGAGCAGAAATCTTAGTAGGTTAATGCCATCAAGACATTATCCCAAACAAAACCACTATACCCACACTAACAAACAATCTTTCACGCACGCACCAACACATGGAGATAACGATACATTACGTACATTAGTAAGGGGGCATAATTATACATCATTATTACTAATTGTACAATACACCACTAAGAAGTATTCGCGTCTATTAATGACAAAAGCAATTAGGGTGCACTCACACAGCTTTACGGCGGTGTGTGTGTTGTGTAAAGATGCATAATGCCCGTAGTGTCTGGCAGTAAATTGCTTTGAGGAAACGAACACGTGGTAAGTGTGCGTGTTATTATTACAAAGCATTTTTGATTTTGTTGGAGTGATTTAAAAGTTTTGTCATATTGGAATGTACATATTATTGTATGTGTTGAAACTATGGTACAATATTAGTGGTTCGGTACATAATTTTGCATTACAATATGTACTTTTAATTAATTAAAACTATCATATAAAGTCATTTTGACTGTCGAACGTCTTTATTTTGAAGCTGAGTAATTCGAAACGTTAGGTAATTAATGGCACACGTTCAGTAATACTGCACATAGAGATTCTGTTTCAGCATTGGCCGTTTCAAAAGCAGCAAATTTAATATTAGAAGAAAAGAAGTTGAACAGATTTGTTTTTGCTATCCATCCGCCTAAGTCAACAAAAAATAGCTCATAATGCACTGCGTTGAAAACGAGTCGTTCCTGTAATTTGGAGATGTTTGCGTATTGTGCCGCTGAGGATTAAGGATGTTTAGCTCCGTAACCGTAACAAAAACTATCGGATTACCAAAATAAATATATATATCCGAAACCGTAACCGAATCCGATAAAAAAGTTTCGAATAATTCGAATAATTAATCAGATAGGGGCAGAGAGAATTAAACGTGTTATGCCAGGTTTCGCCGGCCGAGCCGATACACTAGCCGCGTCGGTCTCATTTTTAGTTAGATTTTATTATACAATTTTAAGGCTATTGTTCTTTTCTATGGTTTCAGTACC
>DWPT01007095.1:0-11016 GCA_018251895.1 Agathymus mariae mariae | reverse complement strand
ATGATTGCTGGATGTTTACTTTTCTAGATACATAAAGCCATATTCGAACCAGGTGAAGGTGACAAAGTATTAAATACAAGCTTTATGAGATTAACTTTGTATGAACGCAATATACAATGCTAAGGGGGTTATTGAATGCTTTATACTTAAATACCTCTTGGGGGCAGACTCCTCATCTTGTCTCCTAATTATTAATGACAGTTTGTTAGTGTGTCTGTCGTCCAGCTTGGGTTACAAATGAAATTATGAGTAGCCAAAGTTCCAACTCTCAGTTTTACAACATATTTATAGCACCGATTTCTTTTTTAATTTTGAAACTACAGTAGATATAATTAATCGTGGGGGCATTATGATATGGCTTTTTGTATAATCATGTCATTTAAATAATAACTTATTTAAGTGGTGCACATTATTTATATATATAGATGTATAATAAGCACTTTTCGATTAACTTATATAAGTTATCAGTATTAAATAAAGCGTTAATGGTTAATAACCAATTATGTTAATTATTTTTTTGCAAATAAGATGCATACCGTTCAAACCTCAGTACCATGTCGTCAGGTCTTTTTGTTAGAGGTCGCTGAGTTCTGTACTCATACAACTTATTGTGGCAGTGCTTGCACGTAATGGTTGACTTTTTTACGTGCTTGGCTAGCTACCATTCTAGCTTTACTGATAAAATCAAACGTGAAATATTTTTAACGTGTTTCGGCACTGCTTTTTACCAGGTGGCGTCTTTACGCTTTTCGGCTATTCACATAAAAACCTGGCTTTTATTATTGGGCAGAATCACAACACCTGTCGTTACCCTGGTAAACTACATTACTTAAACAAACAAATCTTAAACTGTTTCACAGGTTTGCATCTCTGTGTTCATACATATAGGTATTTATCTGTTAAATGAATCCAACGACTTCGATAATGGTAAAAAAATATATTAAAATTATTCAACATTAAGTTTGGCACGAGACAAGACCCTCTAGGTAATAAAGTCAGGATCTTGCTTAGGACCTGAGTTAGGCACAGGTGACAAGCAATCATTTATCATGTTCTTGATGCATTGATTAGCCGTATTGATGTTACGTTCATCGATAGGTAAATCGCGATGCGTGCTGGACAATCTATATGCAAATGAAATACCAAAGATGTTGTTCGACTAAATTATTCCACTGGAGTTCAAATATAATATACAAAAACATAATTTATGCAATTCACTTGTTGAAATGCTGCTATTTAATTTTTGTTCATAACAAAAATCTAATATAATAATTGCTCAACTAAGATCAAGTGACATAATATTGTATAAGTATATACTTTGGACATACTCTTCTCCAATTCCATAAATCAAACATTATGGAAGTTTTTGTTGACGAACAATATTCAGCAATTGCTACTTTATTAACAAACTTGAGACTAAATTTTATAGTTCCCTATAACGATTGTGAAATGTATAAAATAGAATAATGTTAGAGTAGTATGACAACGCATTAGCCACGGCGCGTTCCGCGACAAATCGAACTGTCATGAGCAGAATGAATGGCTTTTTAATAAGCAAAAATAAAGAGGTTGTGAGTATATCTCTATCGTCGAGGGCGTTTTTTACACTAACATCCCACATACGATTATACAGGCCCCGTTGGAAATAGTATTTCAACTAACATAAGTACATGCAGAATTACTAAACATTTATAACATAACTCGAGTTAGAGTCATCTAAAATATAACTATAATTACGATTATATCAAGAAGCATCGGTATCGTTTCGAAACGGATCGATATAATATATATTACACTACATAGCAATTTTAAAGAAATCTTGGTTTTCTTTGGAAACAAGATACAACTACCACGGACGGAAATGGACCAACGTCAAATGACGCGATTTCGGGGCATTCCCAATCAGCCTTACACTACGATTGTATATTATTTTTTCCTGTTTACATGCATAAATTAATCGTTAAATATCATTTGGTAGATATAAAATGTTATTGTCCTTAAATTAAGTGCAATAATGGTCCATACATAAGACCATAATGTGATAGTGGATTTGTCACCATTGCTGCTACTTTTTTAAAATTACTATCTGTGTTTTATACTTTTAATTTTATTTTGTTATTAAGTTTTATTTTGAAGGCAAGTCTAGTATAACTAAAGTTATACTATACTACTAAAGTTATTCAAAACGACCTTCATTTTTAACCGTCTTCAAATAAAGAGTAGATTATCAACCGATTTGGGAAATTCCCTTTTTTGTTTAAAAGGATATATTTTTCGTTCGGTCCCACTTAAATTTTAAGATAAAACTACAGGTAAAAAATAGCACACCAAAACTAAAAGTTACTTAAAATATTTGTTGTTTAACACTTTTTATTCGATTCATCTGTATGAAACGGAATCTTCAGACGTAATTTTCACTCGCTGCTAGTCATTACATTAAATTGAAAATTTACCTATTCAGAACTAATGATAACAGAAAAATATATTGTCATTGTGCTGGTCTAACAATGAAACTCGAAGACGAGAGACGGAAACCTGGAATGCCGTCTAGTAAACCCACCGAGTTAGAACGTATTACATCCGTCTTGATTAGATTTGTTCATTTCAAATCGTGACGTTCTCGTCAAATGATGATATAAATGCCTAACGGAAACTTAGAATGCCTACGGAATCCTGTAAACTCTTCCAGTTTGACCTTATTAGATTAGTTTGGACTGAGAACTGATATTTTATAAAAATAACGCCTTATCGAAGATGAAAAAAATACAACAATAATAAAATAACAGTAAGACTAAAAAGTTTTAATTAAAATCCTAATTAAAAAAACTTCAAACTCGTTTTGTTGAATATCTGGTGAAGTAAAAAAAAAAACAAAAAAAAATAATTAACTAGCCAGTTCTCCTTATGACCCGTCAGAGAGGAATTAGTGGTCTTGATTAGCTCTATTGATTTCAACGAGTGACGAGAACCTGATGATGGAACTAGAAGGTGGTTGACAGAAACATTAAATGTCTAGGGAAACCTGAAATGGCTGTTAAACTTTTCCAGTTTGGGCTTTCAGATTTATTTTGACCAAGGCTTATTTCAAGTTATATTTTGTTTATTTCAAGGAGAAGGAGGACCTGACAATGAAACTGGAACTGTTGGAACCCCGGAATGTCTGCTACGATGTCCATCTAGTGTGAACTCACTCGTTGTTAATGTCATTCGCTAAACGTTTTCTTACCGAAACAAAGATTATAAAAAGATTGTAAAAAAAAGAGTAAAGGATTACTGAAGCCATTAATTACATAACTCATCATTTTAATGTATTTTAATACCTTGAACGTTGGTGAAACCGAGGGCAATAGCCCAAAGATACAAATGAAATCATTAGATATAAATAAACTACGAAGATTTATAACAAGGTTACGATTCTATCGATTGCGTATATCTAGTCCAAGAGCCAGGAATAAATTTCGACAAATATTTGATTTCGAGTGGTAACTAATCAAATGCTTAAGATTATGAAACCTCGTGAACGTCAGCCGCGTCTCGTAGTTGGGAAGAGCAGTGGAAGCCTTCTACGCACGAAGAAAAAAATAATTATTTGTAATTTTCCTTGTAGCTAGAGACCAGAGTACGAGCTACGGTATCCCCTGCCTGTCGTGAAAGGTACTAAAAGGGGACTTCTAAGTTAGTCTCAACCACTAACTTATGTCGACCCACACTGCCTCCATTGATAAAACCAGATGGCACTCTAGCTCATACGACTAAAGAGAAGGCGGACTTGTTCGCGTTTTTGTTTGCCGAGAACTCGCGTCTAAATACAATAATAGGCCACCAAATTTACCACACTGCGGCATCTCCATGCCCGAGATCCGCATAACGAACCAGGAGGTTCTCAAAACCTTGCGGTATCTAGACGTGAAAAAAGCCAGTGGTTCTGATGGAATTCCAGGGATTGTAATAACGGCATGTGCACCCGAGCTGTCTCCTGCGTTGACATATCTGTTCCGCCTCTCTTTCAAGACAGATCTTGGAAGCTTGTAAACGTACAACCCATACCTAAAAAAGGTAGTCGCGACGACTCTAATTACTATCGGCCGATTTCAATTACCTCTATACTCTGTAAGATTATGTAACGTATATTGAATTTGCGCCTCATGACATATCTAGAACAAAACTATCTCCTCAGTGACCGATAGTAGGAATTTCGATGAAACCGGTCAACTGGGGACCTTAAGCTTATGCCACTCACTTGTGGGGGAAAATTTTCTTTCGACACGCGTGAGGGGCTGTTCATTTTACCCACAGTACCTACCGCAGCTGACGTTCGCGAGACTTCATGATACAATTCCCTGAAGCTTTTAACTCCTTATTGCTCGAGAGGCACCTGGTCACGAAAATCTGTTGTTAGCTCCTGGACTATTCTATTATTAATTTCATTGGTCGTCATACAGGTTTTTCCTATATCAGCTTGGTAATTACTTTTTAATATCATAGTTTTATCTGAGATTATTGCAGTAATTAACATTTTGACGGATCCTAGGAATGCGACGACGATTTATGGTGTTTGGGCGTGTCAGATAAAGCATTAATTGTACTCAATGATGATCAATGCACCTCTCTCAACAATTGCACAGTCCTAGAATCCTAGTCATAGAGTCCTTTGGAATAATGTACCTTTCAAATGGTAAAAGAATTTTTAAATAGATGCCGTGTTTCCGAATATAATCCTACTCATATACAGAATCTCGTAAAAATCGCGCTCCCTTTTAATAATATTTGTATAAATTATTTTTTGTTGTCGATGGTCATCCACCCAAATTCCAACCGCTATAGCTTGCGATTGATTTATGTTTATATAACTGAGATTTAAAGCACTTACTTGGTAATCTGTGGTAATTATTAACAAGGCCACACGCATTGGAACATAATAAGTTTATTTGCAAGTCTTGTCAATAATTATATATATTTTATAAACGTGTTTTTTGTTTTTAAGATGTTTGCCATTTTTTAATGGTTCATTTAAACGACTTTATAAACAAAGACTAATAAAAGTGCTATGTTACTATATTTGAGTTTTTAACTACTTATACCAGTGGTCTATGGCGAGTGGCCTTTATGATGTATGGCGAAACTAAATTAACTCCCACGCATTACTGATCTTCACGCTTCGTTGATAATTTTATTTAGTATATAAATTTTTATATTTATCCATTCTTACCATAGTTATTATCTCCGTAGAATACCTATTTTAATCCTGCAAAGGTAATTACCCCAGGTTGGTTAACCTTGACATAGACTGGGCGGTGTACGATGACATTGTAAAATGCGAGCGGAATAACCTTCTAATTAAAAATGAGACGGAAAAATAACAAACACAGTTTAGAGTTAATGAATCAGCAACTAGCGAGTCCGGGGGGTGTACGACTAGCGCCTTGATGGCTGGATACCGGGGTGTTAGGGCGGGAGCACTCAACTCACTCAAGCGTGGGTGGTGAGGATAAGCGAAGCGTGGATCAATAGTGTGGAATGGAGGGAGAAGGGCGGAGTAACAAAGTCCCCAGGCTCGCCGAAAATACTAGGATTGTCGCGAGATGCACTCGCCTCTGCTTCCAATGATAGCGTGAACACCTTGTTTCAACAAAATCAAAATCTAGTAACAGTAATCAGTGCATCAGATTTAATTTTTAAAGAAAACTGAACCAATTCAATTACTTGTTACTCTAATAACTTAGTACCAATTTAATTACTGAACCAATTTAATTGTTGATTCACTAAAATACGAAGAATCCATCTGAATCTTTAGAATTAACGCATCTGTGACGAACTTCTAATATGAAGAAGAGCAGTTATATCATTATTATGCTGAATGTTATTGATCATCTTAGTATTTTATTACTGTTAAATTTACCATATTCAATACCACTGATTAGATTTAAGCCATCTAATATGCTTAAATAAACCAAACCGAACTTAAATAAAACATAATTTTTAATGCAATGACTTGATTACTGAATTACTTGTGAGTTTGATCTGTGCAATTATAAAATTACCGCGTCGAATTCATTTTTACTGTTGACACACATACAAAGATTATCAAAACTTTGCATCTCTTTGACTTAATAATTCTTGAAATAACTTTGCAATGGTTTACGTATTTCATCGTTAATGTTGGTAAAATATTACATGAATTGAGTACACGTTCACTCGAAAATGAAACGAAATTTAGCAGCAAAGCTTCTTCATCGGATATAAATTGAATATTCATACGACAGAGTTAATCAGCCGTCATGTTATGCAAGCGGCCGTGAGCCCCACAGCAGCGCCTTCCTCGATATTACACTCAACTTGTTATATTATATTATGAAAATCGGAATCTAACCAATATTGGGGTCACCGTAAATGTGTTTTAAATGCAATAATATGACATTGGAACGATTAACATCACTGTTTATCTACCTTATAATAAACTAGTTGGATACTGTGACGATCTGTGTGGCCTGTCCTTAAATCATGCTTCTTAGTGATAGATTTTTCTTTTGCGAATTCTGCCGAGGAAATAATTATAAACATTAGGGTATAGGTTGCAACACCGGCGTGTGATGCCCATATTCGTCGCGTGGCAGCCGAGGGTGTTTTAGATGTAAGAGGTGTTGTGGTGATTCGGTCCTTTACAGTTTTTTATGAACAAGTTACAAGTTATGAAGTTGAGTAATTAGTACGGAACAAATTAGTTTTTTTATACAATATTATATTCCACATTGTGTTCTCAGTTTCCATACCTTTAAACAGAAGCGCAAAAACTTTTTCGAGATAAATAATAAAATCGTTTTTCATTGTATCTAGAGACGGGTCACGCTTGATAATTCTGTATTGAAGTAAATCAATTCAAATAATCTTCTGTATTGGAAAATAAAATAACACCTTTTTCCTGGTTAAGCCATGCTGCATAAAAAATGCTTTCCGACGTTTATCAAAAACAATCAAAATTCTGGGAGCTCAAAACTATCGAGTTCTAAATTTAAAACTGGATTTAAGAATATTGGACTGAATATGTATAATAATCATTTTTATTAGTTTAATTTTCATACAGATAAAATTTCCAATTACATACAATATTTTTATAGTAATTTCTAGATTTTCTTCAGATGCGCCGATTAGATCAGTGCGAATATATTATATCTTTATTACTGTGGATATCGATGGACGTGCGCTGTGTCATCGATTTACGATTAATCTAAGGCTAAATTGCTCTAGATGTTGCTATACGCTCGACATCTTGGCATGGTCAATATCAACGTCTTATCGTTGTTTACGTCAAAGAATTGTATATACTAATATTGTTATTCATTATTTTCATAATTAATAATAAAAGTAATCAAGACAAACAATAATATTGACAGGAATTATTACCTTAGGCTATAATTATGATAATCTGAATACACGTAAACTATAATTATGTCAATTTCATTTTAATTTAATTTGAGCTGTATTATATTGCTATTTGTATCGTATAGTGTATTTTATATAAAGCTAGTTTTTGCAATAACTAAAAAAAATATAAAAAAAAACTTTGTACATTATTAATATTTATTTTTATTTATATAGGCTTGGATATTAATATAGAGAAGAAAACACGTTTGCTTTAAATTTTTGCTTAACATCATGCAGAAACCATTTAACATAAGTAACTTAAAGTATTGGCCATTATTCAGATGTAAAACTTGTTGGGAAATGTAGTTAAGGGGTAAATTAATGTTTCTTGTATTTGCAATAAATAAATATATCTCTAATTTTTAATAGCCGACAAACCAGCAGACTAGCCACCTGATGGTAGTTACCGTCGATTATGGACATCCGCAAGACCAAATGTTTCACTGGTGCGTTGTCGGCCAGGAAATAGGAATTAAGTAAGAAAGTACATTTGAGAACTCTAAAATCTGAAACCGATAAGAATGAAATGAAATGAAGTTAGCGGGAAGCGCCTGACAATAATTAGCAACCACATTTTGGTAAAATTTAAAAGCTATAAGTTATATTTCTTAAAGCGCCACGCGGGTTTGGACTATTGTGATATACTTAATTCAATAATTATATTATGTTACTACCACTAATAATAGTCCTACCATGTTTGAAAAATATTAAGGCTAAATAAATAACACTTTCAATTTAAAGTCCTCAGGTAGCAATCATTTTATAACCGACTTACAGAAAACTACAGTTCATTCATTTGGCCACTAACTTCAGGTTAGCTATATGCAAGTTTGCTTCTTCTATATAAATAAAAATTTGGTAAATTTTACGCAAATAACTCGATATCTATTTAGAAATTTAAGAATAAAAACGCTGCGTCTTCTGAGTTCTTGTTTTATTCTATTATTATTAAACCATAGTAAATCATAGAAAAATAATTCAATATTTGATTAAGAATCAGACATTTGAAGCTATATATATATAAAAGGGTTCATTAATCCAATTTATTCCTTATAACCTGCTTTTGGTCGATATTTTAACACCAGGTTTTAGTGATTGGATCCCATCGACCGACGTATTTCGGTACAGAGTATATCGTTGGTGCAAATTGATTCACTCCGTAGGAATTAGTGTTGTATGCGTAAGGGATTTGGGCAGAGGATGTAGAAGCCGAGGCTGTAGCCGATGTAGCTGATGCTGAAGACGATACAGATGACCAGTGATTCGTTACTGGTGTCGCTGGGACGGAATAATATTGTGGGGACGATGTTATGTACTGCGGCGTAGATACGAATTTGGGAGAACTGAAAATGTACTGCGGCGAAGATGAAACAAATTCAGATGAGCTTGAAATTGATTGTGGCAACTGAGAAGTATATATATATTGAGGAGATGATTGAACATATTTTGGAGATTGTAGGTATTGTGGAGCGGCAACAAATTGTGGAGCTGACGACACTAACTGAGAAGTCGACGATACATACTCTTGAGGCGGTTTGTACTGTAGAGACGCTGGAACATACTGCGGACAAAAGAGAATAATGCCTAATGTTAGTTAAAGCAACAAAATAAGTCGTGTTTTTACTTTATTTCATACATAACAGCAAAAAAGTGTCCCATAGCTTCAAACCCTACCATCCGGCCAACTCGGTGCTACCATATTGTTGTATTGTCAGCTAATTTACACACATGCGTCAGGTTTCATAATCATACAAGAACTAAAAGTGGCTGTAAATTAGCTTTTTAGCTTTTATAAAGTTTGTTAAACCAATAAAAGCGTATTATAAGTAGCTAATCTACTACTTTCAAGAATTAACAAGTGGACATAAAAAAATATTTTGGAATCCCTTATATAGTGGCAGACATTTAATCTATAAGAATGCCAATATACTAGAAAGCAATAACTTACGGAGACTGATGACGAAGAGTACGCAGGGGTATCATATTGCAGGTTCCCGAAGCTACGTTCAATTCTTCGCGACGAGGCGGAGCTCGCCACCGCCAGGAGACTCAGTGCAATCTGAAACTTCTTAATTACTAGATAACAGAACAACGAAAATATTTTTTTACGTTTATGCTTTATTGTACCCCATTATTGCGAATAAAATGTTTATTAAATCTATTTCAATTACCCGGAATAGAAAAGTAGGGCCGCTTCAATTAGAAGAAATCTTGCCCAAGATTATTGAACTCACATAGCTTATCCTTCACGCATGGAAATAATTTCTTTGTATACTACACTTAAATTTAATTTTTGTATTTTTGTGTAAAGAAAAGATACCATGTGTGAATGAAGGTAGTTGTACAATGAGAACTAAATTACTGCACCGCTGCGTATGACGATGTCTTTCGTCAGGCGTTTATATACAAATTAACATATGTTCATACGCATGGCGTAACCGATAGGTTATTGGAAAACATAAAATCACATCTAAAGGATGATAAGAAATATTTGTATTCTTATGATGGCAATTAAAAAAAAGATATTGGAATTATATGTTCTCATACAAATTTATTTTGTTACTATAATTGAAATAACTTTGTTAATGTTTGGAGACATTATTTACCTTTATTTTATAAGCCATTAGCGCCTATTGAGATATAATTCAAAATTGAATAAGAAAATTGAAGCCTCGAGACAATAACAACCACAAAAGTCGACAAGACTGATTCAGGCAGCTGTGTGTAAATAATTATTTATTGTACGTTTATAGCACACATATAGAAGACCTAGCGACGCTCTTCAGACTTATGTCCAATACAATGCTTTATAAAAATTTGGACCTGACCCTATTTTTATAAAAACATAATTTCATGACACTTAATATTATTATGGAAATAACAAGTATCGAACTAAGTGGAAGATTATTAGGTTAAGTGTAGTTTTAATAGACTAATGCCAAAATAATAAAAATAATTTAATTGATAATATCTGAATTAATATATTTTTATATTTATTTAATCATACATTAATTTAATCATTAAATGAATCTGTTGATATTAACAATATTGTAATAATTACTCCTAATATTCTATAACATTTCCAATCAATTTCATAGTTTTATTTCAATTCAACAAAATTTTAGAACGCCTGCCGTAACGTGAATACTTTACACTTACCAGAGCTTTCATTATAAGAAAAATTTACACGGAAGACAAGTCGCAGCGGTCCTTAATTTGGCACTAAAAAGTTATTTCCAAGATGATATTTATATATCAGAAATCGAAGATCAATCAACTAGTCCGGATGAGAAAAACGTGACATGGACTTAAAACTGGATTGAGAGCTTAGCTTAATAGCAATAACATGGATAAGTGTTATCATCGAGTCGACTGTTCGAATCGGAAATACGTTCGCGAATTAAAAAACCTAGCTGTATAGTGAAAAAAAATATTCGTGTTTATCATTAGATTTTGAAACTTTCAACTATAATTTTAGGCAATTTTGTCATTTTTCAGTTCCATTTTTGTCACCCTGAATGTTATTTGTCCAAGTAAATAATGTTATTAACTATAATCAAGGGTAAAAAGAGTTCGATTACTTTAAAAAATGTT
>DWPT01007094.1:0-11016 GCA_018251895.1 Agathymus mariae mariae | reverse complement strand
TTTTTTCGCTGACGTAGACCCCTTGCAGTTTGTCATAGACCCCTAGGGGTCGATATAGACCACTTTGGGAATCACTGCTCTAATCGAACGCAACCTCAAACCTTTTTGAATCTATGAGTTATGTATTTTATTTTAAGTCATTTACGTTTTCTTTTGTAATACCTATTATTTATTATTTAGAAAGTGTTTAGACGTGGTCTCATTTCACCGAACACGAAGACAATGCCATTTAGTTTGTGAAAGTATGATTGATAGAGAGATTATTGTAACCGGGGCGGGTTTGCTTTGCGAAACCTATTGGTGTACATGTAGTGTCCGGACTGCAAACAACAAACGATATTTTCTTACTTTTGTCGGGCGATATATAAATTTCGTACTCTTTCCATTTTTCGTATTTGAACTCGGTTTTTTCTAATACAATATAGTTTTATCACCTATTCCGCTAGAACGGTTCCGTTTTTCGAGATGTAAATTTCACGGGTTCTGATTTATATTATATAAAATTAAAATCTTTTCAGTACTATTCGCATAATAAATATTCACTGACCAACATATTTCGACATACATATGTAAAGTTTCCGAAAAACATTTAATATACCGATTGGCATAGTAACAGTTTCAATATTAGTACAGATTATATACTGTAAAGTTTTGTTTTCGTATTATTTATTTGAACGAATAACACAAGCGAAACAAAGTTTTCCTCGCTCAACGGCGCCACCTTCACACCACACGATCGCAATGAATGCTTCTTCCAAAGGTCATCTTATATCTTGTCACAAACACACACACAAGTACATATATACATGTTTATGTGAGTAACAGGACATGAACTACACTATAATATTTTACCAATGTGTTATCTAACATGTCCTAGTATGACTATGTACCACTGTCTCGAAAAAAAAAAATATATTGTGTAAATATGGCATTTTATGTATTAGCCATTCAAAGGTGGCAAGCTCGCTAACAACTCATATATGTAATACACACTTTTTATCAATATGAAAGTAGTAATCAGACATGCAGGCCATGTGTATAAGCTTAACATACATTGCTGCCACACATTGCTGACGCCGAGGGTCTGACTCAGAACCATTTACTCCGCAATCTCCGCGTGCTACTGGAGACCACAATTAGCATTGGATCACACTAAATTAGCTCACAACCGCACGCTAATAGATCTGCCATCTAAAATAGCTCGGGAACAAATCAACAAGTCAGCCCGTTGAATGTACGCCAGGTTTAATGCGACGCGACGTTATTATTGAATGATTGATGTTACATTTATATAATCATTTTGTTATATAACCTTAGGTGGCTTCGGTACATTGCTTTATTTCTGGACTACTTAACCAATTGTGATCATACTCAAACCTTATGTACATTTCGTCGAGTCTATGGTGCAGGACTATTATCCAATAGGGTGGCGCGCAGTGAAGTTATAAAGAAATTCTATGTTTGTTAATCAAATTTTATATATTTTATTCTATAAATATCTTTTGACAAGTTAAACAAAAAAAAAATTATACCTATAATTATAAAACCTACCTATTTATTAAGAACTAATAACCCTAGTACTCGTAGGTCACAACGCTTTGGGTAATTCATTGGAAACAAATCTATTTCTTGCGTTGAAAAGTATCCTAGATATTGACCCATAATATAGAAACTAAATATGCCAAGAGTCAATGAAATCTGTTCTGTGGTTTAAGTTGTATTCCTGTTCAGACAGACAGGCAACAAATTGTCAAAGAGTACGTTTAAGCCTCTTTATCGAATAAAGTACACCAACAAAAAAAATCACCAAAAATCATCGATTTGATGTACAGATTCGTTCCCTATATAGTTTTATTATTAGTATAGATAGATACTTCTAAATCCATATAGGCAAACCCTATTAACAAGTATACTAGGGAAATGCAATCCAAAAATGCAGCATCAAAACTCAAAGCCAGACACAAAACAATCGGTCATTAGTTGCAACTCATCGAGCCTGTATCAAACACGATTGTAGGCCGTACACTTACTTACCAACAACATTAAATAACATAAACATTATTGTTACTATACTCAAAATCTGAATTTCTTTTCAGAAAAAACTTTCATCAGATCGCCACACTTCACTTCGCTATTGCTTTTCAGAATAAATTTACATAAATCCTCTTTGAACTTCGCAATGAGAATACTGCTATGAAGAGATAACAAACAAGAATTGTTACAATGAACAGAAGCAGTTTTGAAACGAATACTCTAAATGCGTCAAAGAATTTCTCTGCCTATCGTGGTTACTTTAAAAGAAACGTCTCTTCCGAATGATGGTTAATTTCAAACTATTTTAAAGCATAGAATATGGGCTATAAAGTATTCATGTTGATTACTACTGAAGGTAATTAAGGAGATCTTTCTAGAAGAAATATGAAGCGTAATCACTTAAGTAATAAATACAGAATCAGAGACGGTGAACAAATACAGTCAGATCTGTTTAAGTCAGAAAAGGTTAAAATGTAAGTCATTTTTTTAAATCAGATCAACGCAAAGGGATGCAAGTTTTACTAAATTTTAATGTTAAGTACACCGAATAAAAAGTAATATCAGTCCGTGCTCTGTCCCGCCCTAATTTACCTAATCTACTCAACGGAAAATGTTGAAACTCTGCATATATATATATTATACTTGTATGTAGAGTAAGGTTAGAGTAAACGGATGTAAGTGACATTATTTTAACACGAGCGACTTTAAACACTTGTGTAAATTAGTTATAAAGCACGCTCACGGGGATCTTCTAGAGTGCGCGATATTATGTATTAATCTATATCGCGATGCGTGTTATTTTTTCGACTTGTAAGCTGTGTAATTTGTTAAACGCATACATACATATAAAATACATATAGAAAATAAAGCATATAAAATAATGCTTTCCTCTTGATTTGTGAATACATAAACACACTTATAAACTGGTACAGTTTACCGTATTTTTTAAGAAATCAAGCTCATATACACATGGCGTATTGCTCTAAAGTAAAAGTAAAAAAAATCTTAAAAAAAAATCTGTTGATTTACAGCATAAAGTTTAAGAATTTTTAAAATCAATCTCGTGCTAAATTCGTGTCTTAGAATTTGCACTAGTATCAAATTGCCAATGTCCCATTGAATTCCGGTTGATCACGTAGGCCGTAACATTATTTTCTCCAAAACAAAACGTACCTCGAAACAGATTACTTAACATAACTTATAAACGAACAGACAGGACACCTGATGATAAATGGTCATTCTGTATTACCAAAAGTTATACCAACGCTTTGTCAGCCAAGAAGGAACCCGCTTCTCGACTGACTCAGCGATATTGCTGAAAACAATTAATTCCAAGTTCATTATAGGGTGGAAACTAACCAGGTAAAAAGCTCTACCACAATTCCAAATGTACACTTTAACGAACACCTCCGTTCGTTGGTGATCCTGATCTAAGCACAGTGCACAAAACTCCACCACCAAAATGCAGCAAAATATTGAACAGTAGGCAACAAATTGACTTCAACTCAAGAGTGAATAGGTTTTGGATTGTCGTCACTCATTGAATTATAATAAGGAAAAAAAAACAACGCAGATAGCATCCATATTAAATTAAACCATTAAAATTTGATAAAGCTCACTGCCCGATGAATTAATATTAAAATTTTATCTCAACAAAATCAA
Organism: Agathymus mariae mariae; assembly: GCA_018251895.1. Lineage (NCBI taxonomy): Eukaryota > Metazoa > Arthropoda > Insecta > Lepidoptera > Hesperiidae > Agathymus > Agathymus mariae. Next base: position 7,320 of record DWPT01007094.1, on the reverse strand, counting down.
GAGCACTCTATTGCTGTGGCACACTACCCGGTTACCGCCGCAATGTATGTATGTAATCATTAAGTTACATCGCATCGTTTTCAAGTACATTATGTGTGTTCAACTGATGACTTTCTAGTTACGATACATTGGCTACCTCTCCTCGTAACTGAAGAGGTTTAGGGTTCACTCCATCACGCCGCTGAAGTGGCGATTAAAGGTGAATGGGTAAAAGGGCAACTCAAGATGTGGAATTTCTCATGTCGTCTGAAGGCTTCCTACGTTACTTAACAACTGCTCAAGAAAAGTAATAACCGAATCCGATGACTTAGAAATATTTGACACTAGCGATCGCTCATTCAACTACCTATGATGTTCGAAACGGATCAACTCGGTCCATCCCTTACGATTAAAATAACCCATGTTGTGCTATGAGTAAATGTACAACACAATAAATATATCTTTTACTTATCCTACATTAAAGGAATTAGTTAAGCTATTATTATTAGTACCGTTTCATTTTGTGTTAAAGCACCATACAGGACTCGTTGTCAATCTACCCTCGCTTTTAAAAATAACACAAGCATCGAGAATAAAAAAAAAATAAGTAAGTAAAAAATAATGTTTTACGACGACCCTGTAGCCTTATTGATAGTGACTCCGCTTGCCGATTGAAGGGTTCCAAGTTCTGCTTAAGTCGTGGCCAATATGTATATGCTATGCTATGTATACGTGTATCAGGTTCCTTTTCTGTTGTAATGCGAGAGCAATATGAGATATCAAGAAACAGTCGACCGAAGTATCGGTCGCATAATAAGTGGCAGCGTTCAAAACGCGTGTATTTTGTACCACACCATGCCAGTGGTTTAGATGTTATCAGCTCGTGCAAAAGTGAGGCGAATCGATCGGTATAATTGCACGTACACTATGCAAGGCCAACGTTAATGTATGCTAGTTGATATCATGCAATCTCTTTTGGTGATAGTGTTGCAACGAAAATATACATTTATCTAAAAGTATCTACAGAAAAAAGTAGCGCCAGTCTGCGATATTTATGCCATTGAAATGTGCTGCCGCAATTATGGAGACCATGCAATCCCATAGATATTATGTAACTACTGGATATGGATATGCAGTCTGTAACGAATCTGAAGTAAAGCTATAATTCCATATTGTAAGTCGGTCTCAGATTTACTGTTAAAAATACATGGAGCACGATATTTGTCTATACTATACGATCATACTTTTGTCGATACTTATTAAACAGATATTAATAAGAATAAATTTGTGGAAAATTATCAAGGGCGACTTTTATAAGAATCATTTTGCACGCGAATGTTTAAGCTGTCAGTAACATTGTAATATCAGACTACCCTCACTCTGACGTACGGACGGCATAGACAATGCTACCCGACTCATACTAGACTGCATTTAGATATAATTAAAATATGAAAATTGAACACCCAGTCAACAGTGACACTCCACAAGGCCCAGGCGGGGCCGAAATTTATGTGACAGGTAATTAAAGATATTTTATCTTATTTGGTCTTGGTAGATGGTGACGTGTGCAAATTGTTTATGCTCTGTTTATTAATTAAGTTATTAACTAATTTACTAATGTCAAATGGCAATTATTATTATGTTATTAAAATAAAATCATAAATCTATGCGCACAAGCCATTTTATTTTATCGTTTAATTTAAATAGATATAAAAATAGCAACCGAATATGTAGCGCACGTGAAGTTCAGTGGCAACTGGACCCCAATGACACCGAACCTAATTCTGAATCCTCAAGCGCGAAATAATATTTTTTCATATTCATTTAATGCTGTGACACTATTAATGACCGTTTACCACTTTACCAACAACTCAAGTTTAAAACATGACTGCATTATGCGATCGCACATATAACGACGGGTACGTTTACGGATTAACGTAAAAACCCACGATACATTATGAGAATGTACCTAATGTAGTTATAATTATAATTAATTATTTTTTATAAAATTTATATTGCCCAAAATTTATTAGGTACCTCTTAACTACTTGTAACGAATATCTTAAATATATACTATGCTTTATTCATTAAAACTTTTATTAACGTATTTTTTATTAACTGTACCTCAAAAAACTTAAATAGCTTTGCTAATTGAAAGTATCAAAAATTTATATATAAATAGAATTCAAAAAATCCATAAGAACTATTTATTTCTATTATTTTAGACATAATAGTCATTAATCTAATATGTTATTTATTAATACTACCCACGACATAATGTAACGTAGCGTTAAACATAATATCTAATTATCTAGGGGTGTTAGGGGTCATGTTATCCTTCACGTCCAAGCCCAACTCCTTTGTGGCGCGACCAGATAAATAATATACGCGCCTACGACGCTAGGTCATTCCCCTTGAAGTAATTGACCTATGTTCCATCTAAATTAATTCCGACGTTACTCGTCCATGACGGAAGGGTTCTGTACTTACCGTATAACTGTCACCCTCCTTCAAAAATCAAAATTAAATAAAATCAAAGTGTTTTCGACGTGTTTTCGTTACATTGCCCGGCAGCCAGTTACAGCCAGACTTGAATATCCCCTACATTCTAGGTTGACGATGCGTCGATTGCGTAATTTGGTGACCAACTGCCATTAGTCGTTATCTTATTTTTTCTTTTCATCATTCGTCATGCACACTGCAAAGGATTTGGAACAGCTTGCCCGCTTCGGCGTGTCCTATTACGTATTATATGAGAGTTTTCAAAGGATAGTGAATAGGCTTTTAGTGAGTACAATCAACATCTTAGAATTCATAAGCACTTATCACATTAGCTATTCACATAATATATGTATATGTACGATCTAAAATGGTGGTGTAAGAGTCCATACTTGAGTCCAAGTTAAACTCCCCAACTCGTGATGCACCCTGCTGAATGACGGACGAGGCTATGAAGAACGGTCCCTTCTGTTTGGGTCGCTCGGTTCTGTAACACCAAGTATAATCCCAACGATACCAACATACATACATTTGCTCGACGGACGAGTTATCACTCTCGTTGTAAACTCGACCGTGAATGTTTCATACGTGTTCCGATCGCAGTGTCGGAGAGTCAGTACAACGCGGGTCCAGCGCTCCGTTCGCGGTCGGCGATAACTCGGTGATTGCCTTCGGTGTGACTGAAGTCTATCGGCGACGGTAACCACTTAACAACAGGTGGCTGGTGGTAGTAGTAGTCTGCTCGTTTGTCGACTAATTTCATAAAAAAAAAATGCAATATATTTAAAATCACTTGAATTCTATCTTAGACTACGTTCAACGTAAAACTATTGTATAGAAAAAGCCTATATGATCACAGATGACAAAAACATTGTGTTAAATCTATGACGCAAAAGGAAATTCAAAACATGTTTATGGCGTGCAACCTTCAAATGTCTCTAAATTTATCTGGAAACTACGAAAACAGGATCCAAGATGCGAATAAATTTCAATCGCAAAACGTCTATGTGAATTCTAAATCGCAAATCTTTACATACCTCAACATGTTGACGCTCACCGTGACTTCATTGGGATTACCAGAACAGACGTTTTACTATCGCCAAGATAGCCGAGCGCGCGTACAACTTGTTTGACAAGACACCTGAACTGGTGAACGCAGTAGTATTAACTCATAAAAGGTTTCACTCGGTAACACTGTGATGGGTGTGATGCTGTCTGTCTGTTAATGTTGATAATTGCAAAATTCCGAATTCGAGACCTTGCTTCAGCTTGATCATCAGTTTGTTCCCGAATTTTGGTTGTTTTATTATGTCTTATTTGTGTGTATTCCGAAGAACGGTGCAGGGGTATGTGACGGGTCGTTGATATATGTTCATTATTATTATAGCACCCAGTGGCATGAAGCATAAATTTTCCAAGGGGTTATGTTATAGCAAGCGTTTACCCTTATCGAGGATCTTGAGCGGCACAAAAAAATGCGGGCCTCCTGCTATTTTCCGAGTTGTGAATCCCTTATGTTAGTTATCAAAATTCAACATAGACCAATCTGCTCTGCGTTTTATAAAGATACAGTTAAAATTTTGTTATCAGTTTATAAATATTATTTATATTTGATCCTATGTTAAATCGGTAAATGCAAATCTTCCGTCGCTGTCTGTACAACATATTACTTTAAGTCTACGCATCGATAGAAACAGCGAGTTAGGTAACTGCAGCTATTACGAATATATTTTTGTAACCCAAACAATTCCTTCTACTTCGCATCACATATTCCATTGTAATACAATTCGTGACATCGTATTTGTTTGGTCTGTAAAGTTTCCCGACTATAAAGGATTTTCGTCTTTATAAGCATGTGTAGGTAGGTACAGTCAGATACCGCTTCGAAGATATTTCCGCTATCTTATCTTTGACCTACGCCCCTTCACTATGATAAATAAGCTCATGGAGGTCAAGACGAAATATAATGAACAACATATTAAATTATACGGTACTCAACCTGCTACTAATATAAATTATATATATCACCCAATCACAGCGACACAATAGGATTCCCTGTGTCGTAGATGATATGGACACACAAAAATATGATATCAGAAATACCCATGATCCCAGAACCAACATTTATATGTCTACTTCGGCTAGGAATCTGGATCCAGAACCCGGGAGCTCTCACACGACAGGCAAGACAACTATCAATTGGACTACAGAGTCGATAACTAGATAGATATAAAAAATAAGTTATTGAAATCACTCGTGTGTTTGTGTATTTGTCCTACTCGTATAACTGTCATATTATTTTCTCCTAATGTAATGTACGGAAAGAAAATAGATTATATGAGCTAACTGTATGTTTAGAGGTTAACTTGTAGAGTAAATTAGAAAATAAGATAATAATCTTTTGCTTTGTACAATTTTATATATTGTATAAATATCTGTATTATTTATACAATATATTTTCACAATGTTCAGTTTAAAATATATAAATGAAATCAAATATTTTATATCACAATTTAATAATATATGTTAATATCAAATAATCTTATATTTTATTATCCACTAAAATCTACGAGAAAACAAAATATAACCCTGACAAGCACTTTACTATTATGCCAGGCGTTCGGTCTTAAAAACTTCAAATTGTGTAAGGAATCACAAATATCACAATCCATATCTAGTTCATATATGGACTTCATATTCGTATGCTATTATTAGTATTAGAATTATTTAAATATAGGACTACCCTCATAAAAGAAGTCGTACCCGCGTCTAGGGTCGTCCGACCTGCCACGTCGAGCGATATTATATGATGATATCGCCCTCTACGTTGCAACCGTATTATCTGCGACCTCTGTCAATGACCTTCGCGTCGATATGATATAACAGTCCGGTGTAACGTAAGAGGTGTAACTGGCAGTAACCCCGTGTAACCCCGTGTAACCCAAACCGCCGACCGCGGCACTGCTATGCGGTGAACTATACTACAGAGCCGCGGCTGCTTCGTAATTATAGACGCTATTAAACATAATTGATCAGAGAATTAGCATTAAACAAATTGTACGGAATTATCAAACTAATGGAGAATGGTGTTTTAGAGAACGGAAATTGTTTCTCGCTTAATTTAATTTACTTCATGGTAATGTACCTACCGCAGAAATCTACGAATTTCCGTCATCGGTGCTCGGACAATTAATGCAAAATTACTCGTTACATTAAAAAAATCGTCGTATAAAGTTGTCGCCCCCACTGTATGTAACGACTGTAATGTAGAACTCGGTAAGACAAATAAACATAGCAACAATTGACCATGTAGATACCGAGTGGAATTTCGGTAGAGTGCACAAACTGGAACAACGGCAGAGAGCAAGGTAAGCTTGTCCGACCGCGGTAAGGCTTGTCCGACATACGCTATCCGGCCGGACGGCACCGAACCGCGACCGGCATCGAAACTCGACCACCGCACAAGTGCCCACACGGCTCGCGCCACTACTACCTTGCCAACCATTCTGTTTTTTTACACACACTCAAACTACAACCTCCTGTATTGTGGGCGGTGATCACACGACACGTCACGCAGACATATTTATCTACCTGCACCTGGCCATAAAAAAAAAGAAAAAGAAAAATTATTTCAAACGACCGATCTGAAGTAACATAATTCGGTAATATATATGGGCGATCCAGTGCTCTGAACGTAGGTCTCCCGCACAAGACTCGAATTCGTATTTCATACGCACCTCAATTTTCTTCAACTATGTGCGTATTACAAATTAATTGCTTCCTTCCATGAAGAAAAACATCGTCATGCTACCAGCTATTTACTTTGCCATTGTGGCGGATTATGGCTGTAATCCTCAATGCGAGTATGGAGCCCAGCATTCGGTCAATATGGGTCGTAGACAATTGTTCATCGGTTGAAGCTAGAGAAAATGATTAGAGAATTTTGATTATTAATTATGAAATTTTTAACTATTTAAACATGTTAATGTGTGAATACTGCAGATGTTTTGTGCAAATACTAAACGCAAGTACTACACATATACTTGACTAATCAAAAACGGCGTAACATCAAAAGCAACACATTACGAGCTGTGTCATAATATTTACGAGATCTCTGGTCATTGCCCAGTTAATATAATGGGTTTACCGGCTCTCTGAAAATTTTGTGTATTGTTATGTTTTCAATCAGTAATAGCCTGATAGTTTTAATTCTGTTCTCCCGCCCGAGGTGTCCGACGTGGGAAGCAGGTCACATCTCTAATTTTTTCAAGATTACAAATGAATTCAAAATCTTGAAATATTTAAAGATTAAATATCATTGCACGTTTTTATTTCATCTATCAGCGGGTAAGTAGCCTGCATTTGGTAACCTAATATTATTGTATTACCCTTTATAAAATGACACGTTTAATAGTTAAGTCGTAATAGGTTTCTTTGCTTTCGAAACGGACATGAACATGCAAGATTCTCACCTAAATATCTATGTTACCATTTATTCTTCAGATTGCCTTAGCATAATTTTCTAAAAAAAATCTGTATTAACCCACATGACTTACCATTTTGCCAGTACAGTTATAATTATTAACAGCATTGTAAAAGTTTAGTGTAAGTTTCTGGAATGTTACAAAAAAGCATAATTGTTCCCAAAAAAATAATCTCTGCAATAGTCGGACGGACATTAAAAGTTATCGGAGCCATTACTCGACCGGTAGGTTATAATTGCTTCAGTAAGTGGACGACGTAGACCTTGGACAGCAAAGCCGCCCCCCCCCCCCCCCCCCCCCCCCCCCCAAAAAAAAAAAAAACCCCCACCTAGAAAACAGAGGGGACGAAGAGGTGGGG